>LGAG01000257.1:1143789-1159245 GCA_001278395.1 Lerema accius
GCGCCCTGGGAGGACGCGCTGCTCACTCACCCGCGGGCCCGCATCCGCCAGCTCGAACGACTCCTGCCGTTACTCACCAACCAGAGCGAAGACTGTCTCTATGTCAACTTATACGTCCCTGTTGGTGGTAAGTCTAAAACTTGTTTAAAAGTTGACGCAAAAAGAGGGGTGTTATATGTTTTACGTGTCTGTGGATGTGTCTGTCTGTCTGTGGAATCGTAGCTTCCGAACGGTTGAAACGATTTCAATTTACATTTTTGTATTAAAGGTGATTTATCTGAGTGTTTAGACATGTTTGATGAAAATCGGTTCGGCCGTTTGAAAATTGTACGGTGTGAGAGTGGGGAAGAATAACCGAATGTTTGCAAATAAACTCTAGTGGGGTCTCAAAATAAAAAAGGGCACAGAAAAAGAATATTGATGACTTTATTGTGAGAGCTTCGTTTGATGATAAAATGTATCAAGGTTTTTTTTTTCAATCTTGATTTAATTTAACTGTTTATTACGTATCCCAGCTTAATTCGTTATTGGTTTTTCATTTATTCTCTTTCGAGGAAGCGTTGATGCCTTTAGAGTTGATATAAATGGGCGGCGCGAACCAATTATTGTCTTGTAACTCATGGTTCGTTTGTTGGTTATTTCCATAACAAAATTTTCAGTAGGTATATTGTATTTATTCTCCTGTACTTCTGTAGGTATTATGTAGTAGTACTTATATTCATTTGCTACATCTGATTATAAAGAACATACTAAATAGAACTTTACCACGAGAATGCCTTGGATGATAATTGAAACATATTAGCGTAGTGTTGAATATTTAAATCAGATCTACCCTGATATAAGTCCAGAAAATTATTTATTATGAATCCAGCCAGATTCTTAATTATGAATTGTCACAGTTGAATGGTCTTCTGGTTTTCATTATTAGGGATGCTGTGTAATGTTTTTGTCCGCAATAGGACGGCTTTCGGAAAAAAAAGATTTGTTTTTTTAATTTTAATTTTGCGGGGAGACATTAAGTTTCGATATAAGTTATAGTCGTTTATTATCTAGACACTAAAGATTCAAGTCCACGCCTTGGACAACTTTCAGGAAACCTAGATCGCTCTGTAAGCAACAATTGAGTTCTAATTTTACTAAACAATAAGCTAAGTAAATGGTAAACGTGTTAATACATAATCATATTCAAACATTACACATTAACAATTATTAAACGATACAATTTCTAAAAGATCCCTAACATAGAATTCTAAGCGCCTTTATTTTGCCTTATTCCAAAGCTACAGAGTAAAGAGATAACAAGCTCTATAATATTTACTCAACCCGCAGTACGCTGAACTGAATTCTGTACCAATTGCTTTTGTTATTATAGCAGCATCTGATGCCTGGAATGAAACAATAATATCATAATGGGGCTTTGTCTGGTAAAATGGTGATTCGCGGCGGGGTCTCGTGGCACCCGTTAATCCTTGCCAGGAGCTTATTCATAATTTATTCATACCATTTCACCGCTAATTCACTGTCCGTTAAATAAACCGCTCTTTAAATAAACATCACTACGCCTCTATGATCTAGCTATATCAGTACGTTGTTAATATTTTGATTTGTAAGATCGTAAGTAAGTTACACAGGTAACTTAAGATTGTGAAGGTTGTATAGAAGACAGAAGTTAAACGTATTTATGAAAAGAGGGAAGATTTATTATTATTTTCTTTCATCAAAAACTTATATTTTTCATTATGTTATACAAGATAAGGACGTGTATGTTATATTAGGGAAATTTAAGAATATGCAGAAGAACGAAGAGTCATCTAAGAAGAAAGAAGAAATTGAAATAGCTTCCGAGGTCTCAATTCCGTAGTGCATTGCAGTGCAGTCAGCCCCCTGCAAGCAGTGCGGAAGTGAGGCTAAGGTAGTTTAATTCATCACAATGGAATATTCCAGAAGCCTTAGAAGAAAAAAGAAGAACGCTAAGAAGATTAGACCTTATGTAATTTTTAATCATGACTTTAATTTATGTGATAGATTTAAGAATAGTAAGAGCTTAATTTTTCATATTACATACTGGAATATAACATGGTATTTCCCAAGCAATTTTAAATTTTAATATATTCAGAGTGTATGTGGTTGATAAACATTCGTTAAAGAACACTTTGCAAAGAGTTAAGAGAAGTAGCTTAAGCTTCGTATCAATTCTGCAGGATGGGTAATTGTTGATAGATAATGAAATAATACCAGACTTTGCAAGTGATCACTCTGCTTAATGCTTTAAACTAGGGTAGCATTTAAAAAAAAAATTAAAATCTGTGGCTCCTGTAACTTTTACAATGAAGACGACTCCATTGATAACTCATATGGTTAAATAAGTTTAGCCGTAGGGCATGAAGAGTGTGCCAAAGAATTGGTCATACATATCAGTACCTAAATACGCACAAAAGACATCTGACGCACTAAATTAATAAATAAACTAGCTGTTGCCCGCGGCTTCGCTCGCGTAAAATTTCGTCTGCCACATAAGTTTCATGACAGATTATATGTGAAACGGAACGTTTGTCATCTAACTAAAATGGCGACTGCGGTTTGTTTGTCAGTGCCATAACAATTTAACGAAATACTCCACAATCCGAATTTTGCGAATGTATGTTGTCGACTCGAAATCATTATTTTTTTTGTTTTGTTATTCATATAAGGTTTCGATCGAGTCTACTGTACCCCTGCACGAAATTATTAATATTATAGACTTAGAATAATTAACACTATTACCTATAAGTAGATAAGTAACTTTGAATTGTTAGCTCTAATTGATGATATTGTTTCCATATTTGTTGAAGGTGAAAACGAAGCTGCAGGCTTGCCGTGTCTAGTAGTCGTCCATGGCGAGTCGTACGAGTGGAGTTCAGGAAATGCTTACGACGGAACGACGCTCGCCGCGCACGGAAATATCATCGTAGTCACAATCAACTTTAGGTTAGGTGTACTTGGTAAGTTGATTCTTTGAACAATAAGGCTCATGAATATTTATTTCTTACAGGAATTTTGAAGGTAAATTTAAAAGGGGATACAGTAAGACGTGTAATTGTTGATAACTAAGTAAAAACAAACTAATTCCTTAACTATTATCGGTGTGAAGTACAGTCCCAGCAGTATAAATGGACCGTGACCGATTTCATGAGGATTTTATGCCACATAGATTCTGAGATCATATAAACTAGTATGTTATATTTATAAACATGTTTACAATTTTTTTAAAACGCGTATTTGGTTGCATATTTCAGTACATTTAAAATCGTAATCCGCTTGTGAGCAAGTTTGAAATCGCGATATAAAGCAGTTCTAAATATATCTGAATAGTTCTAAATTTAAATCCAAAGAGTCGCAAATCCACAAATAGGTATATGCTTTCGCGTGGCCTCGAGAATTTCGCTTGAATAATTTGAAAAGGTAAAATGAAAGCTGCGAGTTGGATACTGTATCGTACCTCAGCACGAATTTTGTTTATGGAATTCTGTTAATGTATAGCTTTAATTAGTTACGTAAAATAAAGTGAAATATTTAAAATAAATAATGAACTTATTATAATGTTTTCCTAAAACACTGAGGAGCGACCATAAATGTAGAATTTGTAGTTTTAGTGAAAAATATTGTAGAAAATTAAATGCAATTAATATAACAAGGAAAGGAAGGCATAAAGTGAAGTGAGAGAGATAATGAGAATCATTACAATGCTTTCTTTGAAGAAGAAGTGGGAAAAGAAAAGAAGCTTAAAGTACCAGAATCAAATTAACTTTAAGAATAAATAAATACGACTCGTAATTAAGACATTCATTTGCAGTTGTGATCGCCGAATATTGATTTGCATAAGTGTATAATTGATATGAATAGATGATTTTAAATATAAAATTGATTATTTTCTGTCATTGTATCTGAATCTATGGAGCTTTTTGAGAGAAACAGAAAGGAAGTGCGATTATTTTAATTAATGGCGTTCAATTCACAATAGGTATTTGAGGAAATAATTCTGTTCAGATTATCCATTCCTTTCATTCTAATTCTATTATCACCACAATTGATGTAAGTGAATTTCATTGTTAGGATCTGATTTCTAATATCTAATTTAATACGAAGAATAGAAAAATAAAGCCCCTTTTTTATTGGAAATTTGCTTTATATCAATGATTTTTATTTTTATTTTATTATAAGAATCTACTAATCTAATACACTTCCGTACAAATCACAAAAACTATTGGGCAGACTTGAAAACTTATTTCACCAATATAACACTACATTATCAGTAAGTCTTTAATGTAGTTACGGTACCTTTTATTAGTATAAATGAATCACTTTGTACTGTTATAACTCACATTAACACATATTCATACACCGTACACCTACGTTAAGATTTTGCTATAATGTTGAATATTGCATACGGAAAAACGTTTACGTCACGGAAATACACGTACAAATCTTTTTCCACGCAAAGTTTTGAGTTAAACTCTGTTTGCGGGCGCTCTGGCTAAGCGGGAACTTGTTTATTCATGTTCGAATTGTGTAGTCAAAAGCTTTGTTAGTTATTTTGTATAGCAGATAAAGGCATTAGATCTGCAATTTTCTTACATTTTCATCAAAAAACGGAACAGAAACTTTTTGCCGTTACGAAATTTTTGCATTGGGCCTCTACATAAACAAAAATTTGGGCGATGACATTATTCAAGCATAGCGCAATTTTTATGGACAGGGATCCTGGTTAAAAACACTTAATAAAAATTTGTGACACCACTATTTTCGGTATAAATTCTCGTTTAAAATTTTTCATACGTAACTTAGGTGAAAATAGACTGAAGTTTTAAAATAGAGCTGCATATTTACCTGCATGGTTCCGATAAAACGTCATTTATTTTTTGTAGGTTTTTTAAAAACTGGTGCTAAGGGTTCAGCACAGGGTAACTTCGGCCTCATGGATTTAGTAGCAGGACTTCACTGGTTGCGGGAAAACCTGCCGGCATTCGGTGGCAACCCTGAGAAGGTCACCATCATGGGTCACGGAACTGGTGCAGCTTTGGCCAACTTCCTCGCTGTGTCACCAGTTGCGAAAGGTTTGCACCCACTGTTATTATATTTCTTAAAAATGTAGTAAAATATACCAGTGCAATAATTTTTTTAGAATTATAAATACTTCCTAATAAAACCGTTCCGTTTGAAGTGATCCGTAACTAGATGTGACAAATTTCAAGCTTTGAATTAGAATAGAGTTATTTTAAGGTAAAGACCATTGTGATCGCTATTGTACAAAGACGGCAATGGTCGCCAGGAACCTTTGATGAGTGACGCATGGGCTACCCTTTGTTTCTAATTAGACGGGCCTCTCTCAGTTTTCGTCATATTTCTACATTTAATACGCTTAGATATTATTATTTCGTAATGAGATTATAATTGCCACATTTTGAATGCGTTAATTAAGGGATTGTTCTCTCTAACTAAATTAAATAATTAGGTTGGTGTAATTATGCGAGCAGTGATAGCGTGTTGGTTTCAAACTCGCAAATGGAAGTCTGGTTTCTTATTTCGGATAACTCAATATAAGTATATATTTCTTATTAACTAAAACTGCGTAACTGAAGCAAAAAAAAAATACAATTTAGTAAAGCTTTTGAGATTTGAATAGTTCATATTTTTTCTCATGTTAGTATAATTATCTAATTTTCCAACTTAGTTAAGGGTGGAGGATCATAACTTTAATCATTTATGTTTCAGAATAAGAAAGCCAATTAGAATAGTTATGTAAACGGTGGTCATGCCAAAACTTGGTCACTACGAAAATGTGTTTCTTGCGAAATTTTATCTCAGTGTCGGTTCATCGAAGGAGCGAAATGAAATTAGGTTATTTGTTTCAGAACTACTGAAGCGAGTCATCTTGTTAAGTGGATCGGGTCTAAGCTCATGGGCTTTGCAGAGTGAGCCACTCGCAGTGAAAAAAAAGGTGAGCGAAGGAAAATTAAAGGCAGATTGGGTGCCAGCTTCTAACGAGACTGAAATCATTTTAGTAAACTTTGCCTTTGTGGACCGGTTTGTTACTCTCATACATTTTTATGGTCCATTTGATAGTGGCTGGAGTACTCTGGCTTTATGTTCTGATAACATTTAATGTAAATGCAAATAGTCAACGGGAAGTTGCATTTTTATCTTAGTTCATTTCATAAAGGTTGATAAGTTTTTCTAGTGTATCTTACATTTCATTTTTACAATGTCTAGATAACTTTTATAGGATTCATGCAGAGTTGCAAAATGCAAATGTGCATGCTTGCGTTATAAGATAATTGTGAAACGTTATAGAATTCTGAATACGTAATGAGTTTTTAATGTAATTTATGGATTGCTTTTGTAACATTATGGACTAAAATATAAGATTGATCTTAGAAAATGCAGAACATTTTAGCATGTTCCTGTTACCTATATTATCACACATTGTTATGTAAAATTTGCCTAGTTTTAAATCATGTCTACATGTTTTTGGTTAATAGTAGCAAGACCCTTTCCAAACATGATCCAATGTTAATCTCTTCTACACAGGGGTAGGGATCAGAATACCTGCTAGTTTTTAGGCAAGGCATTGTTGGACACAGTTCCCATTAGGTTTACCTACTGTATGCCTAACTTTAATTATGTTTATAGTCTTGACTCTTGCAAGTTAGTGAGGTTAGTCAGATAAACTCCACCCTCTAATTAAAATGAATGTAAAAATAGACTTCTAGCGTTTTGATCGTCGAAATCAAATATCAAGCATCGTTTAAACGGCCATTTTTAATAATAAATAATCTCAGGAGAAGGCAGAGAATAATTAAAACTAATGATGTGATTTTTTAACTGAGTTGTTGCTAGGTCACTGATTTAATAATAAGATAAGTGCAACATTGAAAAAGGCTGTCTTATCGGTTATGCATTAGTTATGTCCCTAATGACTCTGATATACGGTTAATCAGGATACCTATATCGGTCTATTCTTATCTTATTTTTAAGTTATCTAACGATTCTGAAGACCCGTATGGCGCAATGATTACCACGCCGCCGTGCGCCTGATCGCCGTTCAAAAGGTCCTGGGTTCAATTCCCAGCGGGGCCGAAATTTAAATTTCTGGTTTAGGTCTGGGTGTATGTTTGTGTGTTTTTTGGTGTCCATAGCAACCACAACACAGGGAATCGTAGTGTTGGGATATGAGTGTATATCTTTATTATTGTTAGAAATTCAATACCTGTTACTATTTCACTAACACGAAATCAGTGTTTTATTAGCAAAGTTATAATCTTTCACTTAGCAAATCCTTACTTTTAAACTGTTCTCCTATAACTTATGCTTTAAATATCAAGAGATAAGACAAAGTCCTATACTCGCCGGCTCCGCATACAGAACAGGTTCCGTCATACACAGACTAGGTACTTGAAAACTACTTACAAAATTACATCAGACTAAGTTCGTCAGCGTTTTCAAGTATTTAGTCCTAGAGTTGAACTTCCGTAACTAAACCGTTATCCTCAACTTGTATAACACTCGTAAACTGAACTTCTTAAACTATCTTCATTTAAATTATCTGTAATGCAGGTGATTACGGAAGTAGATGATTTCGTTGTTAGTACGCGGAATAAGTTTTGTAATTACTGTAGTGAGGTTATGTGTTGAATATAAGTTTTAAAAATCATAGATCATTCTAGAAATAACATAGTAACATGGTCATAGCTAGGTAGAGGATCCGGTACCTGAAATACAGGCTGAATCCTATTTCAGATAAAAAGTAAGGTCATAGTCGTTAATAATAAACATGATTTTAATGCATAATAGACCCTTGACGTATGCATTCACTACTATTTACGTACACTTTACGTCTGATGGAGTTTAGACTAAACTGATGGTCAACCTGTGTATGTAGGTAGCAGCACAAACAGACTGTCACGGGGACCTGCTGGAAGACGATCTGGCGCCGTGTTTGAGGAACAAGCCACTTGCAGATCTACTAGCCGTCCGCCTGGATCCTCCTCGGTTCTTGCCAGGATTCGCGCCCTTTGTCGACGGCACCGTCATCGTCACACCGTCCTCTGTAAGTTAACAATATTATAATCATTTATTTATTATGTAACTCCTTTTCAAAACAGTGAATGAGAGAAACGCATACTCTTTTACAGTTTGATATTTTTATTGATTGAATAATACATTTACCTTATCTAGATTGTTAAAGTTTTAAATTTAGCTTCTCCTTCTCCTTCTTATCTAAGTTTGACTAATAGTAATGTCTTTGAATATTATTTTCTTTGTTTATTTTCTTTAAGCCGAAATCATCAAACTTTTATTATTATTTATTAATAGTATGTATGTAGATACTAAAGTACTGGTGTTTCGCAATTTAAGACGCTATCTGTTGAAAGTTTGCGCAACAATAACTAAGTAGGTACTATAAATCAAATTCACGAAGTGTTTTATATCAAAAGAACCGGTAATGGAGGTAGACGTTATGTTGATAATATTTATATCAGAAACATTCATTTGTTTCTTTTCGTCAACAAATTTATAGTCGTAATGGAAACTAAAGAAGTATTAATGTCAAAGGCTTTGATGCTATTACGTGAACGATCGCTCGCTAAACAGCCGTTCCGCTTCAGATTCAACATCAAAGAGGTTTAGATAAGTCAATTGAATTGATCTACTTGAATTAGATCGAGATCTTAGCATCTTTAAGCCACTGGTTAATCGTTCCATTATATCGCCGCTGTTACTATTAAAGTATAATCTTTTGGCCCTGAAGAGTAAATTACAACCCGTATCTTTGGGTCCGAACGGGTACAAACGATATTGTCTTTGTTACTTGGTTTCCCTAAGGACTTCCTAGAAGACATTGCTATTCTTATCATACTGTCGCATTTGGAGATTAAGTCTTTGGGTCCAAACGAGGATATTGGAATTGAGTCCATATAAGTTTATTTGCCGATGGGTTAAAGGTTACTTAGACAATCTCTTTACTACTGCGTCGGTTGTAATTACAATTCAAGTGTCTAGATGTACGTGTGGAATGTGTAACTTAATTTTCTGAGTGATTTCGGTGGAATAGGTCCGACGATCCTATTATTATGGTCGATTGGTTGCAATTAGAGGCGAAGTCTCCAAGTTTCGACTTGCAGATTAGGATAAGGCTATGTATAGTACCGACTGTGATGATATCAATTATTATGACTTCTGCTTAGTAGAATTTGGGGTACAATTGTCTAAATTCAAACTGGAGTAGCATGTTAATTAGGATTTATTGATAATGTCACTGGAATCGTTATACCACAATACGGTGAGACTAACTGTAGTTAAATTAATTAGTGCTTAAACTCCGTAGTGTGCGCGTTCGGAGAAAACACTAAACGACATTGGTCACAAAGATTTTGGGTTTTTTTTCTTTTTGGGTCCTGTTTGAAATTGTTTAAGAATAAATATTGTGTACGCACCGAGCGTAGAAAGCGTATTAGAAGCGAAGTACATACATGACATTTTAGTTTTAGCAGAACATGATGTGGTGGAGTTTGTGTAGGTACCGCCGCCTACAGACAGCTCGCGGTTGGGCGCAGGCGCAGCCGCCGTGGCCTCCGCCGCCGGACACGAGCTCGCTGACTTCTCACATCGGGAACTTCTGTTTGGCCTCACTACCACTGGTAATTATGTCTTGCGATAGTTAACTATCAAAGGAAAACGCTTAGTAGATCGATGTATACCTAATAAGCTAATGAGTAATCGTAAATACCTTTACGCGATTATTGCGAGATAGACTAACGTAATAAGAGGATTACACTGAGATAGTTTTTTTAAATATTAAAGTTGCGTTATCTTTTAGTAAAGCCTTATTTCATTTTAATTTTAACTAAAGATCAGTACTTTACTCATCACAACTTGAATACCAAAACTGTGACTCTCGCTAATACCGTATTCAGTTCACATTTCTAGTAATCCTTTTATAAGCTGTAACGATACGTTAATACATTGAAAATGGATAATATAAGAATCTCTTTATACGAGTATTCACATAAACCGATGCTCCATAAATAATGACTGCGAGGGTTCATTTCAACAAACTAGCGACGGCAAGAATGTAATTTTCTGAGAGGAGATTGCTATCTAATCTTTACAAGCCCGTTAACTTTGGGACTGGCGTAGATTGGGAGCGAGCCACTTGTTTTATGATAATAACAGTATCAGCGATCGGTAGTGCTCTAATGCGCAAGGGTTCAAACTTATAATACGACTAAATTGCTATACAAACATAGGCCCTTGGCATTGGCGATCTTTCAATAATCTATCCCAATATCTTTTGTACTGATACTGTTATCTTAAGAAAGGATAATTGAATTAATTAGACATCTAATACAAGCGCTACTAATATTAATCTTCACAATCCATAATTGTTTGGTCTTCAATATTCCGGAATCATCTTAACTACAACTGAGTTGGCAAACTTTGGATGACTTTACCAATATTGTGGAGAACTTGCTGGAATTCAGAGTATTTCTTGATGTTTTCCAACGAATTAGTTTCCATTAATCTTACCGTGCATATAGCAATTACGTTCCTAGAATCCCGAGATAAGAGATCAGTTTTCAAACTAAACATATAGTATAAGTGTGTTGCTACTTTTACGTAGTTCAACGTCTTTGAACGAAGATACTCGTAATATGATGTGATTAATAAATAACATCGCTTCTTTTACGAGGAGGTGTTTGAATTAATTTCTTCACACGCAGAACAATCGTCAAAGTTGTGATGCTTGGCTTACAATGTATCGATAATAATAGCTCCGCTCTGGGCAACATTCAATTCTGTTCCCGTACAAAGACTGTCAATGTCCTTTGTCTAGCCAATTCTATGATCCTTTATAACATGTGACGAGCTTGTAGTTTGTCAAGATTTGTACAAAGTAGAATAACCATGTTCAGAAGGTATATATGTTTTTCTATCTCACTGTTTCGTGTGACAAGCATAACGTATCTATCTAATTAATTATGTTCTGACGTAATAAGTACCTATCCATGTAGAAGTTACAGATTATGTTTAAATATATTTTTTCAGCTGTGTAATCCATGACAGTGATACATGTTGATAAATTAATTCTCGTTTTTGAAATATTAATAAAAATATTCGCGACTGGTGACGATGCAAAAAACGCGGAGAAATTTAGCAGAACACGGTGCCTACTTTTTAATTAAATAGATGTGAATGCGGCAGTGGAAGCTCATAAATTTATGCAAATGAATGACATGCCATTACTTGCAGAATCTTACTTGGAATTCAATGCTCAAGACTTGGAGTTCGGCTTCAACGAGAGCCGGCGAGATCGTATTCTGCGCACCTTTGTCCGCAACGCCTACTACTATCATCTCAACGAAATTTATTCCACTCTCAAGAACGAGTATACGGACTGGGACAAGCCCGTGCAGAACCCGCTCAGTGTGCGTGACGCAACGCTCGAGGTAATCCTTCAACCCAATATTTATAATATTTATATTTTGTCATGTGAAATATTTAATAGCGCGCTTGAGTGAAGCAAAAATACGACCTAAAAACGATTTGCTTCAGTTCTCCTCGGTTCTTTGATACTTGGTGTTACCCTTTCAATAGGTACTTGGTAATAAAACTTTCTTTTCAACTCCAATACGTACTCGATTTGTGGTCGTATTTAAGTTAATGTTTAGTATTCATGTGTGATATTGCTATGACGTTGGTTGCTCCACTGCTAAGTTTCAATTTATGCTAATGGGATCATATGATGATCGTGATGATGTAACAGTTATGGTTTGCTGACGATGATGATGGTTGAAAAAAAAGCGATGGTCAAAATTGTAATTGAGCAAATATAACAGTTTTCTTGTTTTTCAGTGAATACAAACAAGATATACGAAATAAATAACAAAATTCTACAAAATTAGCAAACATTATGTCACAAACGCCTACAGCAGAACAAGAGCAATCCAATGGAGTAAGGACTCCAAAACGTCAACGTTTTAACGTAATTAGTACGTTGCGTGCCGTGTTCTCGGGTTTACGCGGTGTGTCGCCGTCGCTCTCGGTTCAATATCACCAACGATCTTCATTTAAGCCTCAAGTGGTTTCCGCAACTCACCGCCCGTCTCGCGCGATACAAAGGAAGCTAATGACGCTCGCGTACACTGAATACAGGATGGCTGTTGAAAGCCTTTATTGGAAAAGACTTGCATACTCCGGTAAAAAATTCATCGTCATCATTGTCATAACGCTAACGCCGCGACGTCGCGACGATGTCTAGGTTTTTTCTAATTTTCACCCTCGTTTGTTTTGTAATTAACAGCCCTTTTTTGTGGGAAGTCTGGCTTCTTGGTTTTTGAGGAATAAGAAATGTTTTTAGGAAATGATGTATGTGCCTAATTGCATACACGAGAATGCTATTATTTGTTTGTTCATGTGTTGTTTTCATCTAGTTTTTTTTTGCTCCACTTTTTACCTAGGTAATCGCCGGAGAAACGGTCATGCTTGACAATCGGACCCAAAATCTCAGTCTTTTATTAACAACAAGGAGCATATTTATATGTGTTTATCTATGTGAGTTTGTTTTCTGTCACTTTCTCATCATTTAAGTATATTAAAAAACATGGAAGGAAGCCGATTACGAATCGCTAATATTTGAAAAGGCCTGATTTGCAGGTCCTAACCAAACATGCGAAACATTTTTTCATTATCAACGGGAGGTATTTTATATTTCTGAAACTCCTTGTGGCATCTATAAATCTCGGAGCCATTATTTCAATAGGATTAAGTTTCCCTCTTTAAAATGAGGCATTTCCTTAAGTTATTTTTCTTAATTAAGACCAGTTTCTAAATGGCTCGAAAGAAATTAATGTTTTGTAACAAAGTGTTATGTGGAACACATTAATTTATATCAAAGTTTTTCCCAGAAACATTATCTACTTATAATTTTACGAAGATATTTATACAAAAAAGGTTTTTTCTAAATTGACTGGAAAAATACTTAAAGAATTAGGTGAATATTCATCTTTTGTAAATATAATAGTATGTCATCTGAAAAACGTTTACAATAAAAATGCCTAAAGTAATTTCTGGAAATACACGGTTTTCATTTCATTGTAATATGTTGCTACAAAAAAAAATTAGTTTTCATTAAATCCCTAGTGTACTTAAACGAAAAAGTCCATAATTCGGGAATCGCGACCACGATTACGGCTTATGATGTATTAAAACAAAAAGTCTGTATAGTAAACCGATTACAAAACGAAACTTCTAATATTTGCTTTGGAAATCGAGTTTGATTCGTAATGGCCTCACCGACCTTATCCCCTATGTTATAGTGTAACTTTGCTTATAAGTAAACTATGCCTTAGTACTTCACAGATATTGTGGTAACTGAGAAAACATATCAACAAAGAAAGATAGGTTCTGTTGAAAGGCCCGTTACAAGTCTATAGCCTCCATTACTATACCTACTTAGATAAACAACAGTCACAAACTTTCTCAGCTTAGGGTCAGTACTGTAGTGGTCAGAAAACTTTTCCATTTCATCAGCTTTATTTTTGATGGTTGGTTTCTATATTATGTGTTTCTTATGTAAAATGTCATAAGTTTCATTCATAAGGAATCAGTAAACAAGATGTAACCAAATAGAACCATCTTGATAGATACAATTTGTTTGTCCTATCACTGCGTGTTTTACACAGCTACGAGATATTCGTGAGCCCAATATACGAGTAGATTAATAGAACTCATATAGTTGCGAACAATATAGATATATCAGGTGTATGTACATTACAACGTTTCCTTTCAACTAAGGAACAGATGATTGACTATTAATATGCACATGGATTTAACCACTATTCTAACATTGGTCGCAATCATAGCAGCATGATATATGCCCTTTGTAATAATATCTACCTGTATAAATATGCCTTAGTGCTGTGTTTACGGAACCCAATATTACGTTTATCGATTATGAATATTTCATTTCAACGTTCATAGATCTCATTGTAAATTATTGTAATGACGATTGGCGGAAACCGAACGGAGTAAATTTTGCGTCATCTGCGGTGTGATCATAAAGTCATTCATTATCGATTTAACAGATATGTAGTCTGTAACATATTTTGCAGTACCGTTGTTAAATACAATGACAATAAACATCATGTATAGAAGGGCGAGATATCGCTGTAAATAGATCGGTTCTAAGCATTTATATTTTTCTGACATATAAATGTATTGCCCGGTAGGGAATTGAACCCAAAAATGGTTATCAAACAGAAAGGGTCACCATCAAAGTCGACTTGACAATTATAAAGGGTATTTTTAGTGTTCTATTTGTGAAAATAAACGTTATGTATACCTATTACGTATTCGTCACAGTGCGGCACTGGATTTAGCTATAGCCGGGATGAGAAATCCATTCATCGTAAAAAGATTCCGATCATGTCATCTTCAATTGCAGAGAGGCGTACGTCACACATTGAAATCCGACTCTTTAAGATATAGAGCTTTATAGACCGTCAATGACGATGCTCCAAATTCAAATAAGCTCAGTTTTTATCCAACTGCGCTAGAAAAAGGGTAATGTTTTTCGAGCATAAGTATGTGTGACCATTTCTTTGGCACGGTCTATTGCCCAATCAGTTTGATGGATTTCAACAAAATGGAGTATCATTGGTTTGGTCTCTATTGTAGAACTAGGCTACATACTTTTTAATTTTGCATCTTCCTCCCCCTATTCTCAGCAATCAGTTTCATTTTTCTGTTTATGCCTACTAGGTGTAATATCTCGTTAGTTAAACAACTCGGGTCGACATTTGAAAACGAGTACCTTCATAAATATTGTTGTGTACACACGACTCATTTATTAGAGTACTAAATATGAAACAATGAGATAAAAGCGGCTTAATGCTTTAAGCACTCCTATTCTGGTTATCAGAGAGTACAGAAAAGCAACGAAGGCAATGCAAATGTATTTATAATTCTGTTAATTTATGGTTCTTTGTCTTGTTCTTAGTCAGTTAAATTATGTTTATATGAAACTTTGTAAATATAAAACAATACTATAACTATATCATAAATGCAACAGTAACTTTGTCTGTCTGTTAGCCACCGACATGCCTAAAGTTATTATACTGCTGTTATATTATACTGCTCTGATTAAAATTTGGTGAACGGGATGTTTATATTCATCTATGGGAATGGGATGATTTGGATATGGTCATAGGTTCCAAAATAGGTTCCTTTGGGAAGGGAATTTAATAACTTTTACAAAACTACTTTTTAGCGAGCGAAGCCAAGAAAAGAGTCTAGTTATAAATGTAATTTCATTCAATTAGATTCTTGCTCCAACCAATCTAATGTGCATTAGTTAGGGAATCAAAATGCGTTAGGTAATGTTCAAGTCACTTACGCCCACACGCGTTCAGGAACCGC
>LGAG01000257.1:1159558-1203731 GCA_001278395.1 Lerema accius
CATCACAAAATTCTTTATAGTTTTTTAGATATTTGATCATATTTGATGAAATATATAATATCCCTAGATTTTGTTGATGTGTGTACTTGTTCCCCGCTACTAAATACTACTGTTATTAAGAAACAAGCTTAATACTTTTCCCCCGTTTCTTCTCCTCAACATTAAAGCACCTTTACGAAACGGGAGTTGATTAAAAGATGACGTGCATAAGTGTATCATTGATACCTATATGAATAAATGATTTTAAATTTTTTGCATTTTAGATTTTTAACTTCACACGATTGTTGCCAACTAAATTGTGAAACTAAGTAGTCAAACAAATAATACAGACATGTTTTTTATAGGTATTAAGCGACGGTAGAACGGCAGCTCCTCTCATCCGGCTCGGTTACCTGCACGCGCTGCGCGGCGGGACCACCTACTTCACTCACTTCCACCATCTCTCGCAAGATAAGGATTATCCGCAGGTAACGCGCATAACAATGCCGGTCATTTGAATATAAAACCGAATTTTAAGCAGGCTTTGTATAAAGAGGTGGGAATTCTAAATCACTACGGAAAGTTGAAATGGTTTGTATTAAGGAAAATAGTTTTGGGAATGAAACGAAATGAAAACAGGAATGGGTCCTTAAAATTCTAATAGTAATATTAAATTTCTAAAGGTGGAATAATGGATTTACTTCCATTGAAAAACATTGATAATTCTCAAAACTGTCTTATAATATTATATCAAACCAGTGAAAAGAAAATATTTATTTTATCACCAAGAATATTTTACATAAAATTTTATTGACGACTTTGTCTGATAACATCAATCTATATGTTAAAACGTAATTAAAATGCCATGATTGTGATGTGACGTGTTTGTTTATATAATATCTTTAAATTTTTTTCATAGCGTCCAGGATCAGTGCACGGTGAAGAGATGCCATATTACTTGGGAGTTCCGTTATCCACCACACATCACCATCAGAACTTTTCTCTTCAAGAACAACGTGTATCAAAGCTCTGTATGCATTACATTGCGAACTTCGTCCGATATGGGTGAGTAAAGGACATTTCTACATAATTTTGCCCTCAATAGCAAAGAAAGGAAAGTAAAAATTATGACCGTCACTTTGCTTCTTCAAAACATCAGCAACATCATCATTATCTCAACAGGGAGGGAAATCATTACTATCACATGTGTTTTTATCTATACTTCTATACTCTATACTAATAAATAAAATTGAAGTGTCTGTTTGTAATATTAAAATAACCGCTTTAAACTAAATGCATACGTATGTATACTCGATACACATACCGAAATGACATTTAAATTTTTTTTTTGTCGGTCTATCTGTCTGTCTGTTTGATCCGGCTAATCTCTGAAACGGCTGGACCGATCTTGACGGGACTTTCACTGGCAGACAGCTGATGTATCAAGGAGTAACTTAGGCTACTTTTTTTTACTTTCGTTTCGGCGTAGGTTTCCCGAAGCGAAGCGAGGGCGGGTCCACTAGTATATTATATAATTTTATTGAGAACATAAATAAGTTGAAATGTACAGGTTGTTAGATTTATAAGTAGTTGTGGATTGTATTTTGATTTGATTACAAATAACTTAGTGAACTTAGTTAGAATTTCATATGGAATACTCCTATCAAAATAAAATTCTTTAAGTAATGTAATTTAAATAAGTTACATCTTTACGGTGAACAGCAAACAGATTCATAAGTTCATATGAAAAGTTCACGGAACAAACAAAAGTGCTTCTTCGTACCAAACATTTTCCAAAGAATTTTTAAGATTTCCTTAAATACTGTAAATCGTACTTGTTTCAGCAACTAACTGTTGTTGTTTTCTTAAATTCTCACATCTTTTCAAAGGTTTTTGTACCAAGTTGGGCGTCTGTTTATACAGCGAATTTCCTTACAAACTTCAGATCTTTTTATGCCTTTTAATAAGGATTTTGAATGATCCGCTTAAATATGGATCCTTCATAATTTGTTTCAATAAGTATACAAAAAGTGAAACGGGAAAAATGTATTCGGTACTTACGTATTTGATTTTATTCCTCGTCAATGATGAGTCATCATACATTTCATATTCATATAAAATGAATTAGTATATTTCCCTAAAACTGATAATATTAATTTTCTCTTCACTATTATATTTTAGCCTGAATACTTAATTAAAAGATGTACTTAATTTTTTATAACAGTTTACGAGATAAAAAATTTAATAATTTATAATAAACGTTGGAAATGGAAATGAGATTAATAATAATTCCAATATTTATACATAATAATGTGTAAAGAATGTAAGATAACTTCCATTCCATTTAATTTTCCTGGCTAAGCGGTGTAATTTAAATAATCTGATAAACCGGGCTGTTGCTTGTAGGCGTTTTGCGACTACCAACTTTTTATGTTAAGGACCTGTGGGACTTGATTTGGAACTAGATAACGTCAAAAAAAATTAAATTTATAATTATGATATAGATACTGAAACTTTGGCAATGATCTTGTCTGTGAGTATTCCCATAGGTCTGCAAACTACTTACCTATTACTGCAACTATTACATGAAAATTAGTAATAGTGAAAAAAACGCAGTCGTAGCGAAACGAAGTCGATGTCTACGGTCGATTCTTCATAATGATCGTCCACGACATTTTCATACAAATACACTTACCGTAGCATTCAAATTAAGAACTGGCCTTTGATGTTAATAATGTCATAGGCAACAGTAACTCCCAATAGTAACTTCTCATTTTTTTCCGCTTGTTTGTCGGCTATTTCGATAAAAAATATGTGTCTGTGACAGGAATCCAAATGATCCCAGCGCCACGCCACCTCCTAGCCCCATGTTAGGGGAATCTCCCCAAGAGAATCCCGACCAACCGCCCTACTGGGACACCTATGACACCATTAATCAACTCTACATGGAGATCAGTAAGTAACCCACCATTTTCTTAAACATTATTGTAAAAGACACGGTTTACCCACGTGTTAAATACTAATACAATAATTATTCTATATCTATACTCTAATGAAAATACATAATATCAACAAATCCACAGTAAAAGTAATTTTATTATGAATATTCACTAATGTATATTAAATGTGTAATAGAAAGCCTTACATGGAAAGTTCTTTGACTAATTATCATCAACGTCACGTCATAAAGCTGATGTACGAGGATGAATCATTAAAAAGTTTGCAGATTTGAGCATTAGATACTGGTCCCACTCGTAAACAAACATGGCTCATTTATTTCAATTTGAAATCGGAACGCTAACACTCTGTTGAGAATTTACTTAGTACAAATTCCTATGTCCATATTATATGTATAGTTTTCATTTCAGTTCACATTTTGACTATAATCGCCCTGGATATCGATAACTTTATAAGATTCTTCTTACTTAGTCCGTTAGGTTCATAAACGATGCAGAATATTGTAATTAAACTAAACTTTTGTTTAAGACTGTCCTAGATGTACATACTCGTAGGTATTGTTGATCGAAGTAGTCGTTAGGTTGCAATATTGTTTCGCATATTCTACTTAATATGTGGTTACTCGGTCTTTTGAACCGTAACTCACATTGTTTCTATGCGTCTTTTATTACGATCGTTAACTTTTTAATGTCCCTTTTCATAATAATATCAATGTTGTTTACCCTTAAACAACCCGTTAATGTCTCGGAAAGTACAAAAAATGATTCATTAAAAAGTTTGAGGGTACATTTATGAGGGCGAATCGTTTGTTTCAATTTGAATTTGGAACACTGTGCAGGCGGGAAGCCGGAAATGAGGAGTCACTACCGTGGCCACAAGATGTCGCTGTGGCTCTCCCTAATACCGCAGCTTCATAGACCCGGACCTGATATACCGGATGCTGCTATGAGGCATCATCATTTTCAAGATGACAACGCAAATTATTATGAAGGTAATGTTTTATATTATGTGTATTATTGACGTTGTAGCCGATAAAAATGTAGTTTGTTTTTAATGTTTATTTTATGGTATATTAAGGAGCTAGGTACATTGTTTTTACAACTGTAGTATACCTACTATTGTTATTGAACATTATAGCAAAAAATTATATTATCAGTCACATTTTAAAATACTCGTGAATTGTTGTGTAGTTGCATAAAGCTTGTAATAAGATAAATCCTAAAATTTTAACTACTAGCACTGACAGTATTCTAGATGAATCTCATCACAGCGTTGTTTTCTTTTTAATGCACCAATAGGATAACTCCGTAATTTGTAAAAAGTTTATTACTTATATCAATATGAAAATGCATAAAATTTGATACTTGAAGTGAACTCCACATTTAGTTTTCCGCACGCTATGGCGTCAACATGAGATTAGCAGAATTTTATTCTGTCACTGAAAGTTAAAAATACTGCGAGCAATCGCAGTTTTGTGGTGCCAAAAATCCATTTTGGACGCATAAAACTCTGCAACGATTTTTATGACTTTCACGTGCGGATTTTACAGCGATACTTCCACTAGATGTGTCAGCTTTTATTTACTTTTATTTGACTAGTAATATACACTATCATATTATATTACTAAAAATATGATTATAATTTCATTGTAAAAACATAGGTGTGGTGAGGCCCCAATCGACATCCCGAGCGCACGTACCACACCTCGTGAATGTGGACATAGGCCGGGACGGTGCTCGAAGTACCCCTCCTCCCCGCGCTTCCCCTAAGCCTCCACCTGCCCCTCCTGCTCCCACTGAATGTCCTCCTAACGCTTCAGTCACACCTGTCCAAAACGATGATGCATTATTGCGTCGCCTCGCTTCCTCCCACTATCAGTCCTACACTGCAGCGTTGACGGTCACCATCGCCGTTGGCTGCTTCCTCTTACTCCTCAACGTCCTTATATTTGCTGGAATCTATCACCAGCGGGGTTCGCGACCTCGTCGCCATAAGGACGATCTCGCCGAGGCCGGTAGCTCCTCCTCCTCCGACAACTACGACGGAAAGTTAGACTATGAAGTGCGAGCGTTCGACGGCAAGGGCTTCGGGTTCGACTGCAAGTCGGCTCACGTGCCGCGCGGCTCCAAGTTCGATTTGAGGACGTTATCCGACTGCGGCGAGCCGACGTTCGGTGAGTACAGCTGTTACGACGAGAAGCATAGAATGGCTCGTAGTTCGTTACCGGACGTGAGTGTGGGCAGTGCGATACAGGCGGGTAGTGTTGTGTGCATCGATACTCAAAAGCCGGACATTCAGAAGGTGGAAGGGCGGGCGGCGGAGCCGGTGAGCAGAACGAGCACGTTCGAGCCGCGAGTCGTGGACAACTCGACGCAGGTGAAGTTCGGTCCCGGGCCGGATTGCGCGGACGTTGCGGATTCCAATGGCGATTCGGAATCCGCGGCGGGAGGCTCCGGGATTTTACGCGTGCCCCCTGCTCCCACCACGCCCGCGCCTCCCGGTATCATGAAGAAAAGAGTACAAATACAAGAGATATCCGTATGAGACTTGGACTTATTGGACACCGCTGAGGTTGTTGTGAACGAACGGACAAAATTGTGATTTAACCTAACTACGAGTACACTGTAAATAAAGTTTATAATATGTACATAACTAATATATATATTCGTGAAGTAACTATGTGTGTTTTTTGGATTAAGATCAAAGGCACGGCCTTATATGCGGGTTGCGGCTGTAAATATGTAGAAAAATATAAACGTGTCTTTACTTTATTGCGCTACTAACAGTTAACTCTAAGAATAATGTCAACAGTAGATGGAAAAATGTGCAATAAAAAGACTTCATGGCGCTAATATCGAAAAAGATGCCTATGTGTGCGTATCTGATAACGTAGGTACATATACGAATACATGAATGAAATTGTCGAATGATTATCTGAAAAAATCTGTTTTCTTTTATTAAATACCTACTCGTTAACTGGCCCGCATAAATAGTACTTTCACAAACTGCAATTGGCGATGGTTGGCTTGCTATATATAACACGAGTATGTAATATATGGCAGGTATATAGAAACGTGGGTATGTGCTTTATTTAAAGCGATGCAGACTTTTTTTCTTTAAATTGTCATAATTTTTGTAAAATATAATTGATGAAGCAAAAGTTTTACAAGAAGTATAACATGTATATGTACTGTTATTTTATTCCGGTAAACATATTCGAATATAACATATAACGCAGAATAAGTAGGCTCGTGTAAAAGTATCGTAAATATACTAAGTGTGAATAAAATAGTATAAAATGCAAAAAAAAAAACACTATCGAAACGATTTACATTAGGTGTGCATGTACATAAATATGATTTTATTGAGAGACGAGTATAAGGAATGTAGCCAATAATTATAAAAGTTATTGCGTATGTTGTGATTTTTTGTAAAATTACTTTCAAATGTATTATTTTAAGTAGTTTTTGATAAGTAAATGTTAAATAGTCAAATCGGCAAATGGACGGGTACAAGTGCTTTGTTTTGCGTCATGATAGATTAGAATCATTAACTAACCAATGAATCGATTTTTGACTTTTTACCCGATAAAAATATTGAAAGGTATACAGGGTAATAGACCGCAAGTCCTCATGAAACAATAATTATAATTTACCCTGATCTTAGCGTACGATATTAATCTACTATTTGTGGTAACCGGTACATTAATAGTGTAATTAACTACTACTAATCCTCCTATCCGTAAACAAACTTCTAATTTCCGTATATTACTTATAATGTTGCCTATAATAGAATGCCACCACCAAAACCACTTTTGATTCTGAAGGAATTTGATTATAGGTATTGCTAATATTAATATTTATTTACCTGATATTTACTTACGTAACTATTGGAAAATAGTCTTTATTATATATTATTATAAGGAATACATTGATTAGACTGAATCATCCTCATTTTTTTTTATTTAGATATGGTTTAATATGTATACAGGGTGAAAGTTCAATTGTATTTTGGATTAACATGGTCTATGTTAACAATTATAGTCTAATATTATGCATTTAATTCCTAAGTAACATTATTTGATTTTCAGTTATAAAAATTATAACAATTTAGATTAAACAATATGAGAATACAATAAATAATTATGACAAAATCCATTAAAATACTTGCTGTACTATTACGATTTTATTTGTATAAGAATTTTCCTATAATTCAGTTAACATGGTGGACAGTTACCATGGTCCCCAAAACTTTGACACGTTTATTCATACTTCTATTTCACCCTGTATATTGATTTCTCATTTCAATATAATTAAACAAAGAATATTTGTACCTAATTTATTTTATATCCAATCAGCTTGCTACTGTACTCGTCCGATTTTTATCTTCACAGGAATTGATGATGATCGAGATATGTATCGATGATTGATTAATATTTCATATTGAATAATTATCCACATTGTGACAAAATGTGAATGTTTACTAACAAATTTATTTCAAAAGTTTATTAACTATATTAGGTGACAAGTGTTAGTACGGAATTGATAAAAGTTAGCTAAATAATTGTTACTGATATTATTAAATAACATTGTTATTAGGATTTGCGTTACATTTTTATGGATTCAGAAGGTTTTAAAAGGTGAGAATTGTTTATGTATTATGAAATCGTTCATAATGGTGTTTGTAATGAACATAATTATTATTGATGTGGATAGGAAGTTACCGCTGCTTTGTTTGTTGTCTATTTCATATGTTTTTCAAATGACTGATAAAATTTTGCATTACGTGAAATCTTCCACATTGTTTCTCTTTTTGGAATTGAACTAACATGTGAGGTGTTTTACTTTAGTATAAGCGTTTGTCGAACACTCGAAATGATGTATTAACGGAATATCCTATTGTTATAGGTACAGATATTAGCGACAGTATCAGTTTTAATATTTGCTGTAATACTTTGTCAATTAATTATCTCAATATTTATTTTTTATTTTGTTGTTAATTTTTTTCGTCTTGTCTTGTTCTTTTTAATTGATATTACAAGGTAGGTAATCATTTCTAAGATTAATTATGAATTTTGTGATATAATGGCAAAAACTATTCGCAAATTACATTTTATTTGGAAGCTTTGAAAATTTTTCGTGTTTCTAAAATCTGTTTGTAAAAAATGTGTTGTCTAAATCTGTCAATAATTTGTAATTACCTACGTCCGAGTTGCAAAAATTTGGAAATTTTATACCTTTATTTTATAATGGCACTAACATAAACTTGGTTTGCTCAGTGCTTAAACGATAATGTATTATTGTATGATATATTTTAAATGTATAACATGATCACGGTAATTTCATTATGGTTACTAGTGGCGACGTGCTCAAATCAATATGAACATTTTGTTACAATTTGGTGTTTAAATGGAGTGCGTAAATACGATGTCGAATAAACATTTGGAATTTAAAATACCTTTTGTGTTTTACTTCATATTCAGTTCTTCGAAATATATGACCCGCAATCCGCCGGGGTTTATATTAATAATAATAAAAGTAACGCTATACACTTATAGCCCCACACTAGGATACCCTAGTAACGCTATAATATACTCATCGCCCCACAAGGATTCCATCCCTGAGTTGTGGGTGCCATGGACAACACAGAAACATAATATAAACATACACCTAGACCGAGAATAGAAATTTAAATTTATCATTTAAATTCGTTCATTTATTCATCATTTAATTTCATCCCCGCTGGGAATCGAACCCAGGACCCTTTGAACGGCGATTCGGCGTGGTAATCATTGCGCTGTATAGGTCGTCAAGTAAGTTCAGGCAAAAATGACGATGCGTGTAGGGTCACTGATATCAATGGACGATTCTAAATACCTACCACGGCTCGTATGTTCCTTTGCCAGAGCTAATTAAATGACAAACTATATTATGTACTTGGGCGAATAAGCCAGTTTAGTATGAAAGAACTTAAAAAGATTTTAACCTTTGTTCACTCGGAGAATTTCACTTTGTAGTCGCTTAATCACCAAATATAGACATATTGCGTCTATTTATGATTTTTCTGAAGTTTTTGGTCAGAAATGTTGCCATAAAAACGTGAATATTAATTATTAATACCGACCTATTCAAAACAAAAAAGCATCGGCAAAGGTAAACAAAACTTAACTACAATCATTAATTATCCAAATGAATCATCATTATGTAGGGAATTAATATAATTTATCGGTAACTGATCAAGAAAGTAAACAAAAACGAGGAAATATTGTAAGCTTATTGGTTAGTAATAAGATAATCCACATTATTAACGTTCTATAAGTTAACCTTCCTTATATCAGAAAAGTATAATACTCACAATATACATTATTAAATCTTTTATCTATTTTTTTATTGCGATACTACCTAATACTTTTTCTGGTACCTATGGTTGATACTATTTAATTTCAAATAAGTAATAAAAAAATCTTGAATTATGGGAAATTAAATCGTGTTTCCATTTCAAGCGAGCATGTATAATATAATACAGTAACAATACAATAAAAGTTAACTTTTAAAACGAGTAAACATTACTTGGTTTACTTATGATTTAATGCATACTTCAGGAGTTTGAATTCATTTCAACAATTTTAACTTTTATCGAGTTTTTCCAAGTCCAGTCCAGACTAGTTCGTTCTGAGGCGGTGCTACTTGTAGCTGAAAAAACACATTAATGCCAGTATCTTTAATATAACTTCTGAAGCACTTAATTGGAAAAAACTTTTGTTTGGAGTTTAAGTAAAGTTGGAATTAAAGATTTTTTGCTTGACTGTCCAAATCTCAATCGTTATAAATATTCAGAGATCTCTGACATTGTGTCTTAAAGAAATGAAAATTGTAACGAGTAAGAACAGCATGAAGTAGGTATGTTGTACAAGATGTTTTTAAGGCAGTTTTCTTATAAATTCTTTGCAGGAAATTTGGATAGCAAATTCCTTGAAGATATAACATTGATGTTGAAGGACGTTTTGCTCGGCAGTCTGTAACAAGTATGTGAGGTATTTAATTTGTAAGATCACGCGTCGAAGCCGGTGATGGAACTCGTCAACTTCTCGATATCAAGTATGACAACATGCCCGGGCATGTCACTGGCATCTCTGTAACGGTTTTCTGACGTATCATTGAAGAAAGCTTAAGACATTTTCGAAGATTTAAAAAGTCTTATTACTGGTACTAAAATAAAATATTATTATAAATTTTCAAAAATGATATTTGCAAAATATTTGCATTAATTACTCGTAAGTTTCTTAGCAATTAGATTAAATAGACAAAAAAAATTTAAAAAATAACTAAACGCTGTTTTAGCACTTGTCTCACGAGTTAAGCGCTAGTCGCTTAGTTAATTTAAAATTACATACCTACTTATTAAAACATTTTAAAGTAAGAACAATAATTATATGGGTTTTATAAATACACTAATAAGCAACTGAATTAGTAAGGATAAAAGTTAATAGAAATTATCATTTAGAGCTATTTACAACTTATAGAAGACACGTTTAAAAACATTATTTCCTCAAGAAGAGAACAGGAATTTCTTGTAATTATAATCTCGTTCACTTTCTCTACGCGTCTTGGTTTTCAGCCAGCGACAATTAATTCTAAAATTGCTTAAAGTTACAGAGGGAAAACATAGGAACATAATGGTTAGCATGCAACTCGATTGCCGGATTATTTAAACCGTCTGCGCGCCTTCCGGCAACACCATAATCTCGGGTTGCTATTTAATCGCGAACTTTTCTCTAGGTTTGTCGCCCGGTCTTTACAAAGTCTGGCAATTTGTAGTCTATGAATAGAATTCGTTTAAGAATTTACGTAAGCTCTGCGAGAAATATTTCATGCACTACGAAAATTCAACGTAAATTCTAAATATTCACTCTATACGAGTAGGTATACCTAAGTATTGCGGATTGCGGGCAAAGTGTGATACGAATGTGTCATACGCAGTGGCGGAACCTGTCGAGTGATTAATGGGAGTTCATGTGTTGAATCAAATGCAGCGATGGGGAGTGAGTTGTGAATGTGGGATGCGACTTTACCACATAATATGCAAACAATATGTGAAGTTTCTTTCTACCTAGAGTAGAGGTTGTTTGAGGAAAATATCTCGGTAGAATTTCGTCCGACGTACCGTCGTGATTAAACTATATGGTAATGAAACTAGCCACCTGCGCGGGGAGTTGATATAAAAACATTTATTTACTCTATGGTAATGAAACTACAATATCAATCAAAACAATCTAGGAAGACCATACATGTTCCGTATTGAAAAGAAATGACGCTTACCCTGTGCTATGAGCGGCTAGGCCCTACAGATGCTATTTTTCAGTGCAGTCTTCATTTGTTTTTACACCTAAATAGTTCCTTAAAGGCAGAACATCAACGAATGCTGCACTATGGTAAAATCACTGAAGAGGATGTGTTTCCAATTATTTTTCAACAACCCATGGTGCTAATGAATTGTTTACTTCAAAAAGTAAATATCATGCAATCAGAAGTTTTCTCGTTCTTGTCCCGAGATGTGCTTATAAGTGCCATGCATTTATAAGTCTGATATTATAATGTACTTACTCTGTGTATTAGGAAAGTTAGTTATAAAAGAACAGAAGATTAGAAAACTTTTATAGCGCGACGATAGCTTCTTTCGCATTATTATTATTTTTTATTATTTTCATTTTAAATTTCTACCTACAATAAAATGATAAACACCATTAGATACTAGATAATAAATTTCGGAAGGCTTAGTAAAGTTTCGTAATATTCGAATAATCAAGCTTTGTTGCTCAGGTTTGCTTTGACTAAATACTGTCAATTTCTTCATAATTCTCGTGGGTATAAAAATTCGAAATAAATAAATCCGTACAATACCTTCAGATTTCAGTAAAATTTCAAGTAGGACACCTTCAGTATTACACTGAATTACTCATTTTAGACTAGGTATGAAAAATATATTAATATAAATAAATAGGAATAATTTTATGTGCTTATAATAATTAAATGAATGGCATGTAGTCACGGTAACTGAATTTATACTGCTCGAGAAACGCGAAAGCGAAATTGCTTTTATTTGTTTGAGAGAATCTATTATCCTTCAAATTACAATAATATTAATTTTGTTGGAATATTCATCAATCTACACAAAACTTCCTACGAGTTTACGTCGGCGAGTTGTTCGAGTCTAAAGAAGTAAAACTTTTATGCTTATTTAAAATTCTTTTCCTTGAACACTACAATTTGCACTTTATTTTGATCTTGTTTGTTTATTTTATTTCGCTGCAGCATTCTTTATTATAAGTTACGTAGTTTTCTTTACTTTGAGTTAAGGAAAGAGGTACTTAGGTATTATTATTACTAACTGGTCAATTTTGCAAACGTAATGAAGGAATTGTTGAAAATATAGTTGGTATTCAAATGCCTCAAAAAAGATACCTAATATCGATTATAACGATATAAATTTAACAGAAGACAAGCCATTACTCTTAATTATTATAAAGAAGTAAAAATTTATGACTGAAAGAACTCATAAATATTTTACGTGGTTTTGATCCGGTCCCAGTATTTTACATAAGAAATTCCGCGTTACTTGCCGAGGTATTTATGTAAGTTGAATTCGTAATGAGTGGACGGTTGGCAAACATTTGCAAAGGAAATAAGTTCTGTTACTAAACTTATTTCTGTAACGGGGCGTACCTAATTCATTAAGAACGGCACAGTATTTTGTAGCTACATCTTAATTAACGTCTATCTATATCACAGAAAATCCGATCCCATTAACCAAACAAGCGGCGTGTTCACCGACGATAAACATTTAACATCCCAAGTTACCGGAAAATAATTGCGTTTTCATTCGGACATGTGAGCGTCCGGCATGTAACGGACGGAGCGAGAGAATCAAGTGGACCGCGGAACCTTTAAAATTGAATTTTAAGCATCCAATTTGTTTGTGCGTAGCAGTCACACGTACCGTTATACGAGTATGGATGCAGACGTGACGCTAGTCCGTGAGTTCCCAGACCCGTAAAACGATTTTTGCCAACCGCCCACTGCCTCTGACCGGATTTCGATAAATTATTCATGTATGAGCGCATGCTGATGCAATACATTTATGCAATTATTGTTTACTTAATTGGAAATTATGCATCGTCTTGTTTACAAACGTGTATGAAATATGCGGAATAAAATGTTGTGTTAACATATTAAGCGATGGAGAACTCTTTCCAACAAGTAAATATACCAAACACAGCAATGAGTATCGAGATGGCTATAAATAACACGTGTCACCGTGTTTAAATCGAGTGAATGAATTTACATGAAGATGCAGATATGACGACGTTGACGACACGATACTACATACAGGTCATCCACATGTTGAGTAGTTTAATCTTTAATGTCCAAATTCATATTATTTGAAGTAGCAAAATGTTCGCCTTAACATCAGACATTTATTAAAAACAAGATTTTAAATTCAGTATTTTGTCTCGAGTGTCTTAAATGAAAGGCCTTTGTTTTTAGGAGGCAACAAAAGACACGCTTGCCGAGCAAGATTGGACTCTTGCATTAATTGTCAGCAAGTGGAATCCAAACCAAATTGATTGCAGGCCGACGAATCGGCACGACGACCTCAAATTGTTATAGGTCTAATGAAGATAAATGGGTAATACTTTTCTTATCTCCGATTTCGTACAACATAGGCATTATTGACGCAATAAGTTATATTGATAATACCTCTACAATCAGTATCTAACATTACAAACTGCAAATCTTTACTCTGTTCTTTCTTCACAGAAATTTTTAGTTTTTACAACACTATGTTCTGGTGATATTTAGTGGCAGATCATATATTTTGGACAGATTAGTTCAAAGCTGCTTTGAACGCTTTTTTTAAGAACGAAGTAGAATAATTTAAAATAAATGACGAATTGTGAAACACACCAAAGTGATTCTATATAATCGTGACTATCTTTCAATAGTGTACCCATTCAGTAAATGTTTTACGAGACCGAAATTTTCTACAGAATCTAATGTCCATCAGGTCTGTGGCATTTTTATCTACTAAAACCTTTTTGATATTCATCTGACGCATTCCGGGGGACTGCGCGTTCTTCAAGAAACACACCTTCGCTTTGTCTATCCTATATACAAAAGATTGAACCTGAGTCTTTTAGGTAGATATTATAGTACGGTTATTATCACCGCCTTGCCGAATGTATCTTCGAACGGGATTGGCGTTTTCCCAGTTCCAACTTGTTGGTTTAGTAATTGTCTTTAAAGGATCAATTACGACAACGCCATTATAGATAACACATGAACTAAATGTTTGCATGCCTGCCTTAATTACATATCAGAAAAACCAGAATCGTTCAGTTATTTGAAGGTAAATACTGCCAAGTTTTGTATGTACTTTGTTTAGAAGGGAAATTTTGGAAGTTTGTAATCTTAGGAAAATTTAAATTTGTAGACAGATGAATATGATAGAGAAAATTGATGCTATGAGTTGATTATCATGATCTCTCTGGATGAAATATCTTTGGGACCACAAAGATAATTTTGTGAATAGAATTTTATATTAGTACCTCATATCGTCTCCTGCACATATTCTCTTAATAAAATCTTAACAAAATGTCAAGTTGTTTGTATGTATCCAAATCAATATTCCTTAATTAATGCGTTAAAGCCAGTAATGTTGGAATTTCAGCCTACATTGCCGATTCTCATTGAACGTACTGCACTCCCACTGCATATATTTGGGTAATTTGAACACCGCTCTATCATGAGGCAACCCATTACGGGAAATCTGGAACGTATTGGTGGATACATTCCCTCGAATGTACAGCGAAAAAGCGAGGCTTTAACAACTTTATTAAAGAGTATTTTATATTTAGTAGGTAATGTTGATTTGTTTATAATGATGATCTTTATTAGGACGTGTCGTGTGACAGGTCGGTATTTTTGGTTTTAAATAATATTAAATTAAAGAAAAATATTAATAATCAGATTGATTGTGAAAAACGCACGCGCTATGTTCTACAAAGACTTATCTCATGGCAAGATTAAAAAAAGTTCGTTTCGCGGGAAGCCCAACTTCCAACGTTTGTGAAATTAATAAGTTAAGGCAGACTTTCTTAATAAAACATTCTACAAGGTGCCTCGTTATAAAGCTACTTTTTATTTTTATGCCAACAATAAAATTACAATCTGATTTTCACAAATTTTCCCTCTTGGGCAAAGTATGCTCAATGTCAAATGATATTTGTTGTACTTTCCTACTTTTGTTTTCAAATACTTTTCCATTACAATGGAATTATAAAATGAAATTTCATACTTAAGTTGTTACGGTGCGAGGCTACGAAGTCAAAGAAAAACTGTTGAATAACTAACTTTTTTGATTTTTTCGTAGAAGGCTGTCTTTTATCATGTCGCGCTGTGGGCCTGTGAGGAACTACCAAAACCGGTCATATTTTTAAAAAGATGCAAGTACGTCCTTAATGCTTGATCAAAATTCTCTCTCAATGTTCTAAATTTTTTTTTAAATATCGTATTATTTTAGACTTGAACTTTAGATGGAAAATCGTTTAAGCAGAACCATGGAACAACTTTAAATAACCCTTTAATAACGGATGTTCCAAATACATTTGTCTTGAGGTCGAGACGGTAACTTTAGTCGTTAAGATATTACGATGCGGTTAAGTATAAAATGAGCTTATGAAAATAATATGTTTTATCTATAATTACGTGTATGTTTTATTTTTATTTTTTTTTAATTCCTGATTACTTATTAGTTGATACAAAAGTTTGGTTTCAACAATCATTAAATAAATACCACACCCTTATAGCCTTATAATAAGATTCCCTTTATCACAGGTGTCATAAATAACAAAGAAATACACGAACACACATACTCTGACCGAGAACAAGAATTGAACCCCAGGTCCCACGGAACAACGGTTCGGCATAGTAACCATCGCCTTGACTATCTTTTTTTCTATTTCCTAAAGAATCTTGTATAATCCATTTTTATTTCCGACAGCAACGGACCGAATAAAGTAGCGACACAAAAAGGCCCACGTACTCCTACATAAGTAAATAACTCACTGCGTATAAGAAAATATCGCAGGAGATTATCCTAAAATGTTGGCAATTGGGGTTAATTCACTAGAAATTGCTGTGCGTAGATAACAATTAACCGTTAAGTAAAATTGTTCGATATTTATTTTAGTTTAAAATAAAAGATCCAACAATTTTTTTGCAACAGACTCTTTGTCTGCTGAAACTTCAGTCTGATGTATGCCTGTCACGTGTTTTGTATCAAGTTCATAGTAGTAGAATGTTGTGATTTTGCATGGATCCATAAAATTATGCTGTCGGCACTTCATCTTTTTGCATAACTATACCAAAACTTGGAGTAACACGTGCCTGTATTATTGTCAAATAGGGATTCGAAATGAATCCTTTGCCTAATAAAATGTACGAAATACGTATCAAGCTACGACGGTGACATATCTTACATTACTATTTTCTATGTCTCGTTTAAAGTTAAAATTTCTATAAAAATATGATTACGCTGTTTCCCTTTAATGAGGGTTAGGGTGTGAAAAGGTTGTGTGCACGAGGTACTTACTGCTGCCTATGTATTACCTCTTTCTCAAACGATTTCATTTTTATAACCCTAACACGACGCTGCGACTTTGATCCACTCGCAACGAAATATTTTTTATATGTGCATTTTTCTTTAAATCTTCTCGTACATAAATATGTGTTGCTATTTATATGTGTTATATTTAATACAACCATTAGGTTCCTACTTTGAGCTAAATCATATATAGAAAAGGAATCTATTATAATGCAATGATGAAACTGAGCTGGTTGTAAATGTTATAACCAATTTAAAGACAGTTTAAAGGTAGGTACTAGTAGTTTCTATATTTTGTAAAGAATGAATATATTATATTGGTAGGGAAGGTAATATATACAAGTATATTCAGTATACCTACCTACATATATAGGTAAAACATCAGTTTAATATTCGTACACGTACCTACTTCTGAATATTGCATGAGTCACGATGTTTTTCCTGATCGGAAAAACATTTAGCAATTTTTGGCTCGTAAGCACTACTAAAATAATTGTTCGAGGTCAACCCTGAATCTTTCATTTACAAGTCAAGTTGCTCTCATGTGAGATATTATCACTCGATATTCTGCCGTCTTTAAGACCCGCCTGGAGATTTGACTTTAATAGGAAATCTCGTCTTGTGATATTTTTTCTACATTCATATTAAGTACATTTAGATTTTATTGTGGTACTACAAATATAGTATAGTGTGGTATGTAAATGAAACGATAAAAAATATTAGAGCTACCTGCAGATATTTTTAGTATCAGAGGATGGTCAAATGGGGTAGGTTTTTAAAGATTAAATAAAGAAATATAATAGGTCACGTAAATAACCATACATAATGCCGAAGAGAGAGCACACCTATGAGAAATCCAGCTGTCATTCATTCAAGGGTTCAAAGTGTAAGGGTAGATAGTTGAAGAACATTTTTTTCACATTTTTATAACACGCACATATCAAAGATAAGACAAGACTATTACTTTCGCAATTGTAAGTTACCTACATTATCTATAAATTTTTCTTTATAAATACCTTCGAATGGGCTAATTTAAATATTACAGACCCAAGCGTATTATTACGAACTTAGGAATTACTTTTTAATGGCTCATTTGAGTAATGACTTCGGTACAAGTGGCGGCTGATCGATTATGTTAATGCAGCCGCTATAAAACAAAGCCTTAATTGTATCTTTAGATTTTAAGTAACTTTGCTTTTTTTTATAACTATAGTTATTATATAAGTGTCTTATAAGCTTAAGTGCATTATTAGGTATTATGCAGTTTGGTCGTATATTAAAAGATTCCCTACTCAGATTACTACTAGATTCACTACTCTATTACAAAAAAAAAACTCATAAAGAATATTTAGTTAATATAACTAGTTCAAAATTTAAGGTTAAGTGTTGAAATAAGGCGCTTTTGTAGTAGTGTATCATAACATTCTGTCTTGGCATAACTTAGAACTAATATTCAACGACACGTCTTAGTATCACAGCAACTAGTGTCTATGGCTTGAAATTCAATGTAGCCGATTGAATATCAAATAATTTGGTGGTTGAATTTCAAAATCATGCTAAAATTTACAAATTATTAACTAAATGCGGTTATGATTATACACGGTACTGCAAATATCTCTCCGTAAGTATTAACTCATTTTTTTAAATACGTTTATAGAAATTGCTTAGTTAACAAATAAAGAGTTATTTATTATTTATTTTTTCTTTCATATAATACAAATCATTTTCTCACTAGAATATGGACTTTGAATCTAAGTATTCAAGAAAACATTTGAACTGGTAGGCTTGTAATCGAAGCAAGCGCACGATTGGCTCATTACTCTGGTTGAAATAGGACCTATTTTGTATCTAAAGCGATTCTAGGAAAATTCTTTCAACAATACTATTCGAAATTAAACTGATAATTACTTCAGCTATCATTAACTACGATAGCTGTCTTATTTTGTATTCTCAATATAGAATGAGATGGTGGAATGAAAAGCAAGAGAAACAAACTTTGGAATGTTCTATTACGGTTTGATTTGATCCTGGATAATATCAAGTTTCAGAAGGTCGATTTTCACTGAAGGGCCCTCTTATCCGTCTTCGCCGAAATACTCATATTCGCTCTGAATTAAGTGCTGTTTAAATTGTTTCTTATCCACTCAAAGAATTGTTGACAGTGTTCGTTGAATATTTTTATCCCTCTATTTGTGTCTTTACTCATCCGCGAATTATTCCATGTTATTATTCTTCGTTAAATTTGTGTCTAGTTATTAAAATTAAATGACAAAAGATTGGTAATCTAGTAACATGTACACAACGCTCGTGTTCGAGCGTGTACAAAAATGTCTTTTATGTACAATATAGAACCAAGTTACAAAAAGTTTTTTAAACCATGCTGTAACTTCTGGAAGAGGGTTAAAAGAAGGACGGAACTATTTGTCAACCAACGAGTTCTGATACACTAAAACGTCTTTAGGGCAGGATTGTAACTTCTTATTGGCGTCGATTTCACTTGTCAATTACGTTATAAAATTCCGCCTACTGCCTCTATACCCGTTTGATTTAAGCTCGAAGGCAACAAAATTGTATCTTTTTATTTTATTACAACATAAAATGTGCGTCGCCCTTCATATTATGTATTACATGCCATGTCTTTTTACTTCTTCTATTAGGTTCTAAAACATTCATTGATAAATTGAGTGATTGATTGAATTAGATCACAGTTGCATAAAAAAATTAATACTGAAGAACACAGGTACAAATGTCAAATGAAAGGTCAATTTACAAGATTTTAATTGATTATACAATCAATGATTCCAGCAATTCTAGGTTTCAATTTATCCATTGAATTGAAGTGTCCATTTCACTTCAGTTTTCACTTTAATATTCTATATCTCTTCTGAATAAACGACGCATAAATAACGTACCTACTCTACCGCAAATGCATGAACTATTGCTGATTATGTTTTTAATACAATTTCAAGTTGACACTTCAAACTACCACATTTCAGTTTTGCATTTGCATCAGTCATAGTTTACATCCACCAAAAATTATAAGGTAGGTAAATTTTGATGATTTTGTTAGCGCTAGTTTACAGAAATATCCTTCGTGTGTATTTCTAGTGGAGCTTATTTAAGCAAGATACTTTTTACACTTTTTGGGTACGGTTTTAAAAATTCTCCCGTCTCCTGTTTGAGGTTTCGGGTTATGTGGGAATGGTACCTTTTTAACCGTGCTTCGGTACTCAGCGCGTGTGGTTAAGGATCTTGCATATCATGAGAACCTTCGATGTGTGTTTTGTAAGTTACTCATAAATAATAATTTAATGTTATTTAATTAGTGATATTTAAAAATAATTCAGTCATAAGAAGAGAAGAGGAGAAAGTTTATATGAGTGGTAGGTAGGTTTTATTACTTTAATTTTAAAGGTAGGTACTCTTAGTAGTACGTTTGTCGTGTATGTTTTAGTAACTAAAATAAAAATGTAGGAATTTATAAAATACACATTTCATGCGGTTTTATTACTAGCGTTTAAAAAATTTATTTATTACTATCTGTTACATTTTCATCTAAGAAAAAAAAATTATAACTTTTACAAATCACATTCGATTCTGTTTTGTCGGCATTTACAGGTTTATTCAAATAACTATATGCAATTATTAAGTAACTATTTTCGAAGTCGATGCAGGTAGGTACCTACATTTCATATTGTAACAAATGAATAGAATGTATAATCGACTAACCGAGTTGGTTTTCCACTTCTGAACTCATTTAATTGATAAGTAATATGTACCTTACCCAGTGACTGAAACAATTAATCGAATCAAGGTTGTACTGGCAGAAACTTTGTGAATGAACCGAGCCAGTCTGTCAATTCGAGTTTCCCATAATTTGTAGATTAAATTATAAATCAAACTTTGTTAAATGTTAGGTACCTACAAAGCTTATATAAATGGGAATTTAATAGCAGAATTTATTAAGTCAATATTGTAATATGCTATTTTTAATACATTTTTATATGCAATACAAAAAATAAGATTATTATTTACGAAATTCATTAACTTTCGACCTACTTAAGCTTGATACGTATTGACCTAACAGAGATAAAGTATAATAAAATCAACACAAATATTTTACAAAATAAATATTTCTTAAAGGAATATTCTTGGCAAGATTATGTAAAATTGTTTATAAATAGCATGTAATACCGAGACCGCGGTCACGAGACAGCTTGTATTAAAACGGTCAGAATGAAAGATGAGGCGAAGGAACCTCGTAACAGTTTCTTTCGAATCTATTAAAGGGAAAACTTATCGCATCCGAACCCGCCAGTGTCGTCGTTTACTATCACTTAACTCATTTTTATATCCACCATTTTGGCTTGCCTGCTGCCCCAAATTCTCCATGAATACAGAGTAGAAAACTCATAACACGATACATGACCTACTTCGGAATAATCCATATTATTAATTTGTATACACGATACAGAACTTTGATTAGACTTCTGCGTGGCTGTTGTTAAATAATATTCAGTATACTAATACTGTAGACCGTAGGTACTAACCTACTATATACTTACAGGATCTTTGTACTACAATGTGCTGGAACGTTAAACAACAACTAGATAATCTGCTGTGTTCGTAATTCATACTCAATTCATTGTCTGGATTAAAACCTGTAGGATCAGTAGTATAAATACAGCACCATCTATTGTAATAGAAAAGAAACGTATTCTTAGCGCTAACTACAAAACATGTAGGATAACAAAAACATGAGAGAATGTATTTATAATGCTTAAGATTTATTTGTGTGCACTTCTCCGCATCAAATTACGTACCTACGTGCCTGCAATATCCTTAAAACAATACAGAAATGGGAACCCTTCACGTAATAATAATATATAGATACTATTAAAGGTGTGATAGATACATATAGATGTTTCCGATCTGAAACTTTTTAATGTCTTTCATGACTAAGAGCTATTTTGCCTGATAGGTTTCTGCAATTTATAATAGCACCATTTATCATTTTTATGATTTCAACGCCACGTCTTTTCAAAAAGTTGGTACCTACTTGGCGTCATCCATTCTACTCACTAGTTGTAAAGAATGTAGAAATATATTTTTTTAAAAGCTGACATACCTACGAGCTTACGAATTAGGTACAACTGGTGGTAAATGATTAACATTACTGTGTTGCCGCCCAAAAACAGAAAGGAGTCACGATAAAAAATACAATTGCAACACGAATGTGATTATGACCATGTCCCGTACAGCAATAATAAATAATTTTCAAAATTTTGTATCCTAAATAATAAGAGGGCGAACCCCAATCAGGCCGTTAGAAATTTAATACAGAACAACCCATTTCTAAATAATGTATACCTACTGAATTAGCCAGGATTGTCTAAACTTTCGGACGAATAAATAAAGTTTTGGGATTGATCATTATAAACTCCGTAGGTAATTTAAAGTGTTAAATGTTACAATGGGTAGACCATTCTCAATTAGGCTCTTTTGAATAATTTTTGTTTATGCATGAGTATAAGTCAATGTCTCCCTTTAGATCATGTTATACCCGAAGGTTTCCGTGATTTCTGAAAGGTAAAACCATTAAGTTCTTTTCATTGGAGGTTATAACAATTTGCACAATCTAATAGACGGTACTTTTCACAAAAGGGGACTTTTTGCGTTCGTAATGTGCCATATTAATGTTTCTGACAGAATGTAAAGTATTGTAATTCCATATCATTACAGAGTTTATATTTCTATCAAACAAGTTTCTAAATATCAGTCTTGGTATTTCGCAATTGTCCAGTCCAGTATCCAGTCCTAGTTCGTTATTACTTCAAATGTATTCGCTCAGTGTTCTCTCTGTTACTATAAGCTCTGTTACTGTAAGCTCCTGTAAGTGACAGATTAAATAGTTTTCTGTTTCGTCGACATTTTCGTTATTCGTTCTGGCTAGACAAGCCTATACTTGAGGTTTTTAGGAATAGTCAACGAATGAAATCCAGTTTTTGGGCGTCAAAGACTGCGGGAGAAGAAATAAGCCGCGTGAAATGGTTAAACCTTGTCTTAATTGTCAATAAACGTGAGTCCCCGGCCTCTCGAGGCCGCTCCTGCCGAATAATTAACGTACTTCCGCGATTTTCGACTTTGTAAATTGCCTCATGCCCGCGTTCTGGTTTGCTGATGTAAATTATGTGCACAGAAAATTTATCTCGGTGCGTTAAAAATGAGATTGGCGCTTCGTTTAAAGTTGAATTCTCCAATTCAGTCGTACAGCTTTTAAAAGATTCTTAGAAACTGTATTCGTGGTAGTAACTGTATCAAGACTTAGTAAAGTTCAAAAATTTCTTCACTTACCTACTCTTTAGAGCGTAAGCTTAATTTCCAAAGAGTTTGGACATAATAATATCTACATAATATTTTTATTATTAAACCTACCGATCATAGGTTATTTTAGGAAGTTGCCTATTAATTGTGGAGACTATTTTAAGGCAATATAATTCAAGATTGAACTGAAGGTAATTAAATGCGGTAAATCTACGATTTACATAATACAACATTTCACTCTTCCAGAACGACGTGTTTTTCCAATTCTACGAACAGGAAAACGCTTATCAGTAACACCTCAGAATTTCCTTCGGGCTTGAAAGTAAAAGCCGTTTGATAGACAGCAAAACTGTTTTGCGTTTCTGCAGACGAGAAACAAGTCTTAACGTGGTCTTCACAATTCACTGCTATGACAGTCTGTTTCGTGGAGACTATAATACTCTCACTTTCAAGGACCTTGATTATGTACAAAGTTTTCACGCACCGTTGCGGTTTATATCGTGCAATTAGAGCTCTACACACGTGACGTTTTAACATTAGTCCAAATTTAAATTTGTACAAGTACATGGCTTAGCAGGGAGAATTGCGGACGGTGTGTGATTGTGAGCATGGGATGTGACAGAGAATTTATGGGCTCACGCTTTCAAGTTTTCATTAAAATGTAAATAAGCTACCATGTAATTTGCTTAGCGTAAATATATCAGAGCAGTTCGTAGCGGGCTGGTAGGAACATACAAAGAGTTTTATGGTCAACATTAGCGGTGGAACGGTCGTCACAAAAAGTTATTATCCCATAAACTAAATCTGCCGTACTAAAACCGAAGTGTTACAATTTTCGGCCGCATTAAGAGAAATGTTCCCATTTATATTATTCTTATTATTAATGACAGGATGTATTATTAATAGTTCAAAGGCTTAAAAGTATACATCGCCGGTCTAGTACACATAGCATTATTATGTGTACTTGTCCTTTATCTGTCAGCTTTAGCTTAGTCTTTAGGTTTTAACGAGGGTTGTGTGCTGGCAACAGTAGCAGGCGTAAACAAATTTATAGAGGGCAGGTAATTCTCGAGCAAGTCACGTAATTCGATAATGTTAACCTTATCTTACTATTATTAGTTGCAATTGTTGTATTATTAGTTATAGTTGTTGGTAATCGTAGAAAGTTCATAATTCCACGTTATTATCACGTAAATGTGTAAATTCAAATAAATTTAAACTTAAACTGTCTTAAACTTAATATACCTTCTTATAAAAGCACCTCACACAAATATGAACTATTACTGGCAATAAATGTACTTCACTTTATTAAGAATCAAAATACTCTCACAATTATATCAAACATATTCCCAGCCAAAATCTGAGCATTTGTAAAAGAAACAAGAGTTTTTTTTAATATTTTTTCTTTAAATTTGTTTTATTTTTTTTTACAAGTAGGTATAATCCCCAAAATATAATTACACGTCAATCAATACATTGACTCAGTAATCATAGCCGTCTATAGACGAAGTAAATAATGAAAAAAATCAATGCTATCTTTGCTCTTAATGAGTTTGATATACAACAATAGATAGTTATATTAAATTATCCAAGCTTGCTTAAGAACATGGCAGTTTAATCGACCCGCATAGTGTGACTTACAGCAACTGATAAAGCCTCCATCGTGGCTCTTAATGCACTGTCTAGTGCTCACATAATGATCTGAGGAGACGTAGTATATTATGCATACCTATTATAAAGTATTTGCGCTATGGTGATGTATACATGCTAAAGGAAAATGATAAATAATATAAGACGCTCTGAACCGTGGTAGTCTATTGATATTAATGACAAGTTTAAAATTCGTTCTTGTTTAAAGAGAAGTTCATTGTTAATTAAATAAGTTCAAAACATCAATTACATATTTATACAAGAATAGTTTATGCGTAATATAATTATGTAAGGAAGTGGTGCAAACAATTTATGAAGTCGGAAATTAACAAATTTATAATGTACTACAGGATGTAAGTATTATTGTAATTGGGAGTTTAACACGAATACATTTTTCTTAGATTATCATTCCATATTATAGAACCTACTTGAACCTACCAAGTGTACTATAGAGATCTATTAACTTTTTATAGAGATAATGTGGCCGCAACGCCATAGCTGAGAAGGCTTGGAGCATAGGTACTCCACCACGCTGTCAGCGGCCAGCAGAAGTGTCGAAAGTTTTTATGCCGTCCGAAACCCTTCGACATGTCTTAACGATTATCATCTAACGATAACAACCGCGACCGACGACTTAACATGCCTTTGAAAGTATAGAAGCGCTCAAGAAATTTTGTGAAAAACGGTTACCTATCCACTTTCCTACCTATCACAATAGCTTAACTTCTTCGATCACTTAGTATCGACACAACCACTCGGTGAGTAATACCCAAACGGTTCTAGTGTTTAATTAGTAAACTCGAAGCGACAGCATCAAATGATGGATGGATTTTTTCTATACTTTTACGTCATTCATATTTCATATCTTGTACGTCACGTTGGAGTTCTTCTTCCTAGAACTTACCCTGCAAATTATTTTACACACTTGTCGACCCTCGTCTCTTCACAACCATAAATTTACTCTGATATAAATTTAATCTCACTTCGCTATCACGCAAAATGCAAGGTTAAAAATTAGCTGAACCAACGTATTGATTTTCTGTCAATTAAACATCACTGTTAATTGTTTTAATGCGTATTGTTTTCACTTCTAGACTTTATAACGAAATTAAAACTTTACTTATTCTGGGCAAGTAATAAAAACTAAAATTATTCGTGAATCTTTTTAGTTTACTTCATCTACGTTTAGAAATTATTTTTACGTTATAAAGCCCTGAAAATGAGGAGGCTTATTAAGTATGCCGCTTCTTAAGATTGATTGAATAGGCTGTGAAAAAAGCTGTCTATTTTCTTGACATTTTCAGGCTTATAATAATATTTTAACTTTATTTTATAGGACATTTTTATCTTATTACTTCAAAGAGTTAAAAATATTTTTATTACGTAGCTACTACGAATTTTATTTTATGAAATGGTAGTTTCTTAAGACTGTACCTATGTGTCGTGCCGATAATTTTAAATAAATAAACATCGTACTTTACGGTTAAGTTCTCAAAAGATGTCAAGTAATTAGCTGTAATTACTACGAGTTCACTGACCGTTTGTCCAGCCTTTTGATAAAGGAATGTATCTCATAAACCGTAAGAGGTAGACATTTAAACTTTTTACACACTTTGTTTAATATATTCCTATGTCATTGTAATATGACCGAATACCTTAAATACCTTTTAAAATAAATAAAAAACAACTAAACCACATCGTAATAGACGCTAAGATTTTTGGTCAGCAGATCGGCTTATCCATAGACACTTTTTAGAAGGATGATTTAGTTTTACTAAATCTTGCGTGAAAAGTTAAGAATTTTTTTCGAATATGAGGAACCCCTTGTATGAGAGTCCGACTCCCACTTGGCTAATTTTTTATATTATAAGTAGGTATTCTCCAAATTCAAATTTTCACCTAAGATTTCAGTCATACAAGGTATTCAATTTATCAATTAACGCGTTTGGTTCCTCCTGTTGGTATAACACATATTAATTTATACACATTCCGTGTATACTTACTTACACTTAATGAACCTGGCTATTAGTGATTTACCTTGTGACATGAGTATCAATTTCTAGAGATAATTTATATACCTAAATCCAATGTTTTAAAGGATGATGATGATGAAATAACGTCGGAATTTAAATTTTATGGTATTGCGTCAGCAATTACGGCGTACATTTTCATTGATAGAAACATTACATTGCACCAAAAAATTTACTGAGAGTAGTTAATGAAATTTCAACATCCATTAATCTGGTTTAAGCCCTCGTAGGTATACGAGTACATCAAACTTCTCCATCGTTCTCTTAATAGATATAAATTAGAAACTTAATAAGATTCGAAGCAAAGGATAACGACTGTTGAAGACTCTAAAAACGCGAACGAAGTGAAATCTTGTACAATTAAGTTGAGACTTTAAATTCGTCAAGACTACACGCCACTTAAGGAATATGAGACGGCCATAACTCGCGTAAATGAAGGACGGGCGGATCAGAGCGGGCGGGAAACGTAATGGAAGTGACAAGGGTTTCTCAAAATGATGGAAGGAATTCCGAGGGTTGGTGGAGAAGCGCGTTTTACGAGTCCCCGCCGCGCGCCGTGAACATCACCCCTCGTCTTGCGATATCTGAAACGTAACCGTAATGCGGTACGGATTGCTTTCCAACTAAAATACAGACTTGATAATGGGTTTTGATATTACTTTTATCTCAGATTTTGTAATTAAATTTAATTTTTTTTCGTTAATGTAAATTGTAAAGGACAATGGAAAATTAACATAATATTATGAAGTCTGGGCCTACCCTTCAATAGAAACATTTGATATACCGTAGGATAGGGCCTTTTAAGTCTTTAAATCTTATTACTTTCGTAGTTACAAAAAAAAAATTGGAATACTGAGATTAAGTAATATGAATAACGGTAGGTAACAGAGTTTAAAACATAAGGTGTATTGACAAAAAAGTCAAACACTAAAGGGTAAAATCGGAACAAAAGTTAATCCATATTTGCATTTCTTATTAAATCGAAAATTACTAACCACGCACTCGGAGACGATTCCCTTAAGACAATTTCGGTGGCGGGAAAATTCATTATTAGCTTTCTATATTAGAATTTAATGAAAATATAAGGAAGTTAATTATGATTATGCTTTAAATATTAATCCGTAACCGCTGTTCACTAAGCAATAAGAGTATTCAGCGAGCCCATTGTGCCAAGTTCGTGCCCAGCTCATTTCAAGATAGACAATACCTATTGTTCGACATTCAAATTGTCCAAAATCTGTTTAGATGTGTTTCACTGGCGGATAGTCCGGTAATTCTGAATAGAACAGTCAGGAGCCTCAGCTGCACAATATAAGACAAATTCACATGGCCATCGTGTAAATGTATTTTAAAAACTCATTGTTTAAAAATACTTCATCTCGTAAAAACTCACTATGTATGTGCAAATGAGTGTATAAGGGTGCGTATAGATTAAGTAACATGTTTTATAACTTCTGTTATATAACACGTCCACATTATATAACATTGTTGTACCACAAGGAAACATAATACACATTAAAATAAACACATATCGTTCACATTTACCTATAAAATATGTTAATTATAGTCTGTACGCACCTTTACACTGGAGAGTCACAGAGCATCTTGTTTAAGGTGTAATTTTGCTGAATACCTACGGTCATTGAGATACTTTGATGTCGATTGCGACAAGCTCAAGCATCATTATGTTGCAGTATTTATTTGTATGAGATCGATTTCTACGTACGACTATATCTGCTGGCGACTGCCGTGTGGCAAGTGTGAAGTGGGTTCTGCACAATCGAGCATTTGCAAGCACTATGTGTGTTTGCCCTTTGTAACTGTGGGTTATGTTTCCTGGTGTAAACATCATACTAAAGTATACGTTAATTCATATGGATTTCTCACGATATTGTAGCCTTCAGTAGTACGACAACAATAAAAGCTTAGTTTCTGCGATGTAGGGGGAAAAAAAAATTGTATAATTTTTTGACTCTAATCTTATTCTCGTATAACAGCACGCCGGGAGCTTAAAAACAAAGAACGGTAAATAATGCGAAGATGCCGACAATCCTACTAATATTATAAATGTGAAAGTTTGTAATGATGTTTGGATGTTTGGATGTTTGGATGTTTGGATATTTGGATGTTTGGATGTTTGGATGTTTGTCCCTCCTTCACGGTCTAACCGCTGAACGGATTAAGCTGAAACTTGGTACACAGATAGGTTGCATCCAGGAATAGGACATAGGATACATTTTATCCCGATTATAGGTTCCCTTGGGATAAAATCAATATTTTGTTTATCGACTTTTCCGCGGGCGGAGCCGCGGGCATCGTCTAGTTACTTATAAAATAATTGGTCTGTAATCTGAGCTTTACATCCAGTTGCTGTAATTATGGCAATTTTGGTTAAGCGAGAAATAAATGTATTCAATATAATTTCCTTTATTGAAACTACAAAAGCAGTAAAGGCATTAAACAGCGATATCAAAAGTGTCAATCGCCCGCCGAGATGGACGCGGTACTATGAACTAGGACGTAAAACCAATTTTATAGCAACTCTCAAACCGTGCTCGTAAACTCGAAATGACACGTAAACACAAGACGTGCAAATGAAAACCCTATTGATTTTCATGTAATAAAATAGCGGTTTATCACATAATGCAATAATTAAATTAATTTTAATATTTTTTATGTCAAAAATGATTAACTAACGTGTGAAGTGTATAAAGCAACAAGACTATAAGGTTTGTTTTATTTGAATTACTTGGCCGTATCGGGTCGGTATTAAATAGTAACCACAATCCCTTGCGGGAAAGCCAAGGTCGTAATAAGTGATATAAGGTAAGGTTTATACCAATGTTATTATTAAGTTGTCAATATTATTATTCCATTAATCCTTAATGGCTAGATAGGATCTTGCTTTATTCGATAGCGCAACGACTCGTCGGGTTCGGGCTGGGGCTTGAGGATTATGTTTTTGACGCGTTTACGTCTTTAAATTGGCTGTCGTACGGGGGCAATCCTAAAAACCTAATGATAACAAAATCCGGGGATACAATTTTGCGTTGTAGTTTGAATCTATCGGCTACATTCGAAATTTAAATATACCATTGGATAGCTAAAGGATCAAAGAATTAATTACAATAAGCGAGAATAGAAAAAAATCGCGCATGACGGAGGGGAAAGGTTGCCATTTTGAGGTTAGATTTTCTAAACTCCATGGGCTACAGAGACCACTAACTATGTTGTAGCTCAAATTTAGTTAAATAAAATAGCATTTTCAAAGTCAATCAGGCAAACCACAACTAACCAACATCATGTGGATAATTATGTGGCCGATGTAATTTTGTATGAAAATGTATACCTAATTTAATTTCATGCGTATCACATTGCCCAATTTCATGTTAACATGTTACATGAATAGAAATATTATACAAACAACATCATTAGTGAATACGGAAAATTCCGTTTTTACACCATGTTCACATTGAAAAGGTAAAACAGCCAATGTCGAATATTAATTTTATTTCCTTTCTTTAGATATCTTAAAATACAAGAGTTTATATCGCAAATACAATGCATTTTAAATACCGTGCGACCGCTGTGAAAGCTATTTTCTTTAGCACTGTAAACTCAAGCAATCCCTCGTCAACGGAATGTGGATTCATTATAGGGAAAAGCACAGAAATAGCTGTTTTCTCAGATGCAAAGTTTTGCTTATGGTTCTAGCCGAAAATGTTCTCATTCTAAAAGTAGGCAGCAAATCGGACGTCAACTTTTCTGTTTTTACAAAGATACTGCAGGGAGTATACGAAAAACTTATGCAGGCAACTTTACTCATCCGTCCGTGAGCTTTTATGAATATGAAAGACATTTTCATTCAAAGGAATGCATAATTATAGGAAACACAGTCACTTCGACTCTTTCTCCCATTTCCACTTTTAGTCGAGAAGTTTTTCGATGAAATACTCACAACACTGTGAGTGGAGCTAATAGCGAAGTGCATTTTGCTACAATCTGAACGCGACCGGTCATTTGCCATAATGGATCGCGCCAATTTTCCCTACATTTAAATAGCGTACAGAATATGAAGGATGAATTTACGAGTAGCGATTTCAAGCACTCTGCAACCAAAATATCCTTCTCATTTGGTTCGGATTCAAAAGGTTAAATAAACACGGTATAATTTAAATGAAAGCGGCAGAGAAAAATATAACAACTTAATTTTTTATAATTTATTTACAACATAATATTATTAAAGTAGGCACTATCTCTAATATCCAAATTGTTGTCCAAATTAAGACATTATATATTTGACCATTTTTTTATTGGTACAACTAGAAATTAAAAACAAAAATCCTAAATGATTTTACATGTAATCCGTTTAAACTGACGACTGAAAAACCTCCCGGAGATACATTTTTGCCACGAAAAATCATTGAGAAGTACACTGAAGTGTTTACTTCTAGCGAGGAAGCATGCGACGATGCCGGAATACCGCGCGTGCAGCGGCATAAGCCGACCACATCGCACCACTTACGTCACAACACTCGACACGCCGGCTACGTGACCGCGCAGACTGCTGCACTAATCCTATCTTATGTGTAACCTAACAAATAAATTATTTAAAAAATAAAAATGTAAAACTTCTTTAGTTGACTCCGGAGACGTTAAACGCGTTGAAGGTTTAACTGAGCGTGTTGGATTAACAAAGAGAGATTCACTGAGTGGAGAAATAAATGGCGCATGCGCGTGGTGTACTTGTAATTTATAATGTATACTTTTGAAATCTGTGGAACATCACGTTTAATGTTTGAATTTCAAAGTGTGAAGTTTAACTTCATCTGCGCGCAGGGACTCCTCGCACGAGTTATTTTCTGTGACTTTCATTCTGGACGTTCTGCATTATTACTCTATATTATTTGAAAATACTAATGAAAGTAAAATATTATAATAATAGTGGTTATATTTAAAATATGCTAGAATGTCCTCTATTGTGCTCGTGAGCTGACGCGTTTGATATCGAGTGTGGATACTAAGCATTGCATGACGGTGATGAAACATCGGGCATGTATCGGCATAAGCCAACCACATCGCACCACTCACGTCACGACGTTCGACACGACGGCTACGTGACTGTGCAGACAGCTGCACTAATCCTATATTCGAGATGAGTTACCGCTATACTCGCTCAAAGCCCTCAAGTATTTCCAATAACTTCTGTACTATTTCTTAGCATATTTTTCGTTTTTTTTTCTTGTTTGGTACTAAATTAACAGTCTTTGTTTTAGACAAAGTCATCAGGAGGTCTACATGACGATCGTTCTACACTGTCCATACTTCCTTAGACAATAAAGGCCTAATAATCTAAAACTCACTTGCCTAGCAACTGTCGAAAAGTCAACATTATTGTGTTACTTGCTTAGTTGTTATTAATTTACGTAAACTACTACCGCATGTATAACACGACATCAGATATAATGTAGAGGTAACGACGAAATTCAAATGTTGTTGTGAGTCAATAATAACATATCCGCAATCCGTGCAACGTAGCTTCTGGCTCTTTTTAAAATATATGCATAGCGGCATATTCCCGGTCACGTAAACGACGCAACTACTGGTGTATCTGCGATTTCAACTATCCCAAATCCCTCGCGATCGCTTATCGGCGACGCGATGATAAAATACCTTGCGGATGAAAATAATAGTGTTAACAAGTTAACATGGCTCTATGAAATAAAGGGATAGATTTTTTTGTGGGAAGCCATTACATTTATTTGCTTATTTTGTTTTCACAAGAATAGGAACAGTACAAGAAACAAAGTGAATGGTCATCGTTGCCCATGAATGTGAGCCCAAGAGTGATAAATGTTGTAATTGTCCATAGTTAAAAAATTTAGTTAAAAAATACTTACTAATAAGGGAGGTTACACTTTACAACATTTAATATGCACTGAAATGAAATGTATTTTTTTTATAATATTATTTTAAAGATTGAAACGAATGTCAAGAATAATATTAGCAGTCTAATTTATAGAATTGTTATTAAGTTGGCTTATTAAGATTTAAAATATTCATTCTGCTGTAGCTACCCAGCAACTTAACAACTTAAGTTGTCTATTTTGTAACTACCTTCAATAACTATAATATTGAGAATGGAATATCGAAAACGTTTCCAGATCGTTACCATACTTTAAATGGTTATGATACACATGCTGTTTTTCTTATCAAACTTCGCCAATATATCAGAAAAACTACATTTCCGCCGATTTTACTGCGAAACGAGTTCTTTTCTTTTTGAAAAAAAATGCCGCAAATTTCCTGTAGCAATAGATGAAGTTTCGTGTAGAATATTCGAACAAAATGTATTCGATGTTTATTTTCTACATGGAAACACATGACTTTATTTCCAAACCGATTTTAACTTGATTCTGTATCAGATTCAATCTCGCAATCTCGTTTTTCATTTCCAATCAAGATTGTGTAATTCAAATGTGAAACGTTCAGTTATTAATTTTTCGATAATGTCATATGGATAATGTTTTTAGACATAAAAAAATGAAGAAGAGTAAACTAAGTATTATAGATTGAATCGCAGCTCCCTAGTCGTTACACCCTACCAGGGTACTATATTAATTCATTATTTATTCATTTGCAACTGTAACAATAAATAATGAATTAATTAAATAAATTCATTATTAAAAAAAAATTTAGCCCTTATACCAATGCTCGGTCAGAATTCTTTTTTTTTATTTGACTCAATGAAAAGTCAACGGAGTTATACTTACTGCCAAATTAAGCTACAGTAAATAGTATTCACGCAAAGCATTGCTGCTAAATGTATTAGAACCGTCGATTAATGAATACAGAATGCTTATTGTATCGTGACGATTCATGCATTGTTCTTGCCTAAACTGTTCAGATTGTATGAAAGCGTTATCCTTTGTTTTGCTTCCTATGAATCGGAAATTTGTAGAAAACATTGATCATAGATTGGAAAAAGTTAAGGTTAGTGGAATGTTAAGAGGATAAACATACTATACTACAGCTTTTGAAGTTCTGTTAGAAGTTCTTAGGTTCACTATTCCATGGTCAGTTTTAACAATTCTTGCGTCAGATGATAGGACTTCTGTCTATTGTTTCAGGGTTATACTAGAAGTCAAGTAGATGGTATGCATTTGTTGTTCCTATATCAATAAAAAATTCGACACCTATTTTTGTTTTGTGTCTATATTCCCCAATTCCTTGGGGAACTCATAAAGCCTCGCTGCCAGCTTACCCCTTCCCACACTCCACTCGCAATTCATACTCAGGATTCAGGTGTGGAATTTCCCCTACTTTCTTGTTCCATGCCAAATATTAAATTCCCTCGCCGGGATTAATATTCATATACCCACTTTTTCCCCGCGTTCTAATATTTTCCACCTTCAGGAGTAATTTGAGAATGTATTGTTCGAAGCACTTTACGTTATTTACGAAATAAATAATGAGTAAAGTTATTGTTACGTCATAGAAGAGTAATATATGTAATTGTTTTTGTTGCTACAGATTTTTATTAATGCCATTAGTTTTATTACGTACTCCGGTACTACTTTTTATTAAATTAGTAGGTAGTAGTAGAAGTAGATATTATGTAGATACACAGGTTATAAAATTGTAATAAGATTGATTGAATATTTATAGGAATTATTATCTAAACGAAGGCTAAGTATATTTGTTGAATATTTTAGATTTATTTGGGCCAATAATCATAGAAAAGTTTAAGTAGAGGATATACATATTTTGCTAAGGTTCATTAAGTTTCTCAAACCAAACAGGAGCGAGTTTCAATACTGTAAAATATTACTTAAGCTTACAGTGACTGTGGTTACAGTTAAATTTACGGATAACGGTTCAAACTGAAACTTGAATCGCTTAAAGTCAACAATTAACTAAATGTGACTTACAATAGTTCACATGGATTCCAAAGTTCTATTTGAGCATAAAATAAATCAATACCCGGAGCGTAAGGTTTTGTAATTCACATTATTTAAGTAAACTAGGAGGCTGGACAGACGTAGTTGATTCCTTATTTTTCCACATTAGGTACGTCACACACACACACAGTATACCTTAAATGTTGGTGTACCTTCAGGAAATTTTCGTCAAAATGGACGACTGTTTCTATGACGACCACATACTGAGTCCAACTGTGGTCGTAAACCATACTCAATCCCTCTAAAATACATCATAATATTTTTTATTGAAATTACTCCAGTCATTTTGGAAGAGTTCAGTGACAAAGTACGCTAGGATTTTAAATATTAAGAAATCAAATATTCAACAACAGTTTTATTATTTTAAGTATGTATTGCAAAGGAATACATATAATTATACAAGTGTGATTCAACATGGCTTTCAGAGGAATGAATATTCGACATCAGCTGCATTTCAATTAGGAATCGGAATAGAAAAAGTAAAAAAAACTGAACATTATTCATAAAAACCTGTAACCATTGAGTCCTTTTGGAAATGCTAAAATGGATCGTTTTAATTATACAAAAGACAAACATTACGTATCGTCTAAGGAAAGCTTATCATTGAAAATGAGCAGTTATTAGCCACTTCCTAATGTAAGTAGGGTCGTCATACGTTACGAGGATACTCCAAAATAATTGTTGGGTATATTAAACCAACAATATTGCTTCAACTGTAATGTTAATCTATTTCGAAAGGATAAGATTGAGCGAATCGTTGAACCGTCTCGGCGAGACGAGGGTCTACGCCGCGAATTAATTTTCTCGAAATAAAATGCAAATACTAAGGCCAATCGTTGTTAAAACGAGATTTAAGGAAAAATCGGCAAATATTTAAAAGCGTCCTAAATAGAGACGGTGACTTGAAACAAATTATGTAAATAGCTCTTGAGTGCGCCACGCCGCGCCACTCGCCAGTAGGATTTGATTGACGTTACGTCCAATTTGAGTTCTTCGGTCATAATTGTGGTATACCTGTTTGCCCAAAAATTTAATTATTGTGTTACTTCGAGTTTCCGTGATTCTGTGTTTGTGTCTCTATATAACGGTATTTACATCTACAATAGTTCTGCAAATTAATGTACCTTCCTGTTCTGCAAATTAATGGTCCTTATAGTACCAATAACTATAAGGACCGCACTGACCGCATAATTTTGATAAATAACAGGTCGATACAATTAGAAAGTTATTTAAGGATCAGTGTTATCGTTGACTTATGTCAGTTAAACAAACGGACTACACTTCATTTTAGGGTTCGGTAGAAGTTCGTCTCGCCCTTGGTCGATTTATTATTATGATAATAAAATAATTATTATGATAATAAATCAGACAGCGTCGACGCCCGGAGTGAGCATCGTGGCTGGAATTTTCTTAGCAAATTCTAATTTACTTAAAATAAAATGCAAATTAGGTCTAGAGGCGTCAGATAGCAATAAAAATATTACAACTGATGACGCAATCATCATGCTACTCTCGTACTAGCATGCCACTGAGCAATATTTTAGTATTAAGGTTAAGCAAATCATATAAAAATAATTTGTTTCTCTGTATATAGACCTTTCAATTACAATTTTTTACTGGACTGCGCCAGTAGGAGGGTATTGCCCTAAAGCCAAAACGACTTGACAGATTTCAACAAGTGAAGTCATTACTCTGCTAGTTATGGTAATTTGCAAATTTTTAAAGTGTCTACCTTTCTAACGACAGGAAATCGTAATAACGATGCAGGAGATAGAGCCCCAATGACAGAAGGATAGACGGACAACGAATTATTATGAATAGGTTCCCGGTGGAGTTGGTACGAATAGATTTCGCTTTATGTAAAGAATCGTAACAATACATGTTTTTGAATATTTAATCAAATTTGTGATATCATAACTGTAAATATAAGATAATATTTTGTTTTTTCGGATACGCGCTCTTATTGATTCTTAAATATTAATCAAATCCAAATCAAGTCAACCGACATCCTGCAATCTATTTGTGTTGGCTACAATATAATAATCCATTTCACGAGATAAGAAGTCAGTCAATTTTCACAAACAAACAGTCTCTTTATCCTGACATGGCAACAGTAATAACTTGGGCCTCACGTTTTATTATAATCCGTGAGAAACAAATAATATTCCGGTACAAAACCACTCGTAGAAGATTTAGATTGGGAGTCTCCATCTTGTCTTATCAAAACTCTTACGCCCACATAAGAGTATGTTTATAAGAAGTAAGACGTTGGATGATTTGATAGTGAAATGGTGGTGAGAGAAACTGGTTAGGTATTGAAAAATATTTATTATCTAAGGACTGAAGTATCAGGAAATAAAAAGGAGTTAGATAGTTGATAAGATAAAAAGTAGGTAGGTATCCAGGTATAGGCCTTGGCCGTGATTACTATTACTTCTTTTTCACTAAATCTAAGATATTACGAGTAAGTACCGAAACATTATAAACATGTCAACGTAATAGCCAAGACATTAAAATTCACTGAACCTAATAGGTACATTTGTTGGTCTTACATCAGCCACTCTTGATCTTAAATCTAAACTATAGCTCTTCAAAGCTTAACGATGTTTGCCTCGTTAACTAAGTTTCGACAGTTAGTAGAAGTAAGTGACGGCCTACAAAGTTTATGTTACCCAAGTAAAATGAATTAGATGTTTAAACGCTTCTATCGAACAGGTATCAAATTCGTTACGCTACATTGTACTGAAAACTTATCAACTTTTCATAAATATTGTTATACGTTCATTATACCAAATTAATTTAATAAGGACTGAAGATTAAATCGGTTAGTTCCTATGTTTGATTTTAATTTAAATCCCCGGTGAACTATCTAATCTAATACAGTCGTTATTATGATAACGAAATGGCTCGATAGGTCGACTGGTATTTTGGCACGACAAATTTTAAAAATATGTTTTGAGTCTACTTGAATTTAAGCGTTAAACATTTGAATATTGTAAAGGGCAAAAGGCATGAGAGCGGGAAAATAAATAACAGCACTCGGAAAAATTATTACAAGGGCTTAACGATCCATTTACTTATACCAGCGTATCTTTCCGCCTTAAAAAATACTGTTACTTAATTTATTTTATACGTACTGCAAATGCTTAAGGACCTTCCATTATCCAAAGACACATTTGTGAGAAATTGTGTAAATTTCGTTTGTTATTAAATTCCTGAACCTAAATATTTTATACATAACATACAAAATTTACATTATGGATGGCATTTAATGTAAGAATCTTCATTCTTAGATTGAAGTTATAGCAAGTTTAGGATTAAAAACTGTGATTAAAAGCTAATAATGAACATAAGAAAATAGGAAAAACTGGATTACTTCATCGATAAAAAAAAATATTACGCTTAATAAAATATTCGTTGATTTTCTTCCAACTTCGTCCTATTATTCTGTATTGTATTAGATAACAAAGGGCTTAAAATACTACTTGTCTTTATTAATCATCCATCCTGTTAAAGGTCGTTGACCTTTGTACCATCATTACAATTCTAACTTTCAATAAACTAATGCTCGGTGGTAGAGTGAATTATTCAATAACAAGCGAGAACTTTACTTATAATAAAATCGACTGTAGTTTTAGTGAATTTTTTAAAGTATTTTGGTGTATGGAGGAGAAATATTGTAGGTCTCCAAACAAATGTTAAGTGATTTTTACGATTGCTTTGAGAACAATTATTATAGTCGAATCGAAGTCATAACTTCTAACTTAGTACGTTTGCCAAAATAGTATTATCAAGTAAGGAATTCTAATAAACCATTTATTAATCTTTGGTTATACGCTACGCCTTGTTCGGGATAAGACCATTAGGATGATAGATTGTTCAGAGAAGTTACATTTCAGTACCTGAGAGTGATAAATTGAATCAACCATCATTTTTAAACACTACGGTGAATAATGGAGAGCTTTATTTCCCTTGTAACGGTAATATAACGAATATAATATTTTAACTGTAACTCGATGAAAAGTTATAGCTTCTGGCAAACGGTAGGGGACTTAAAGTAATGTAAAATTATGTATCAACTACGGTACAAATATAACAAAATTTATCTCGAAATAATAATTAAGATACGCAAATTAACCAGTTTATGCACATTTAGGTACATTTTAATATTTTATTTTATAATTAACTTAATTAAAAACAAGTTATTTCAAGTATTGTAAATACGTACAAATAGTAATTTATGATATCTTCTCATTCAAGTCTGCGGGGCTTGAAACCCAACCTTTAATTACTTCGCCTCGAGTTTTAAAGTTCTGTTTAGATTGTTTACAGGTAAGTGCGTACTTTGTAGAGAATACTTTACTTTAAAGCTCTCACGATACTTCCATCTTATTCACTTCAAATAAAAGCTTTGTATAAGACATCTAAACATTTTCTTATAAAGTAGGTCCCATTGTCAATCACGCATGTGCGTAAACAAGCAATCTAATTTGTTTTTATTGACGCGTTGAATATATTTCCACCGCCTCGTTACGTATATCTAGTCTGTGTTTATTCTTATTGTCGTATTCATCCATACATAACAAGGCATATAATATACGAAGTAATCCATTATACCTACGTGAATTGGGATAATATTTATGTTATTCTGGTACATCTGTCAATATTCTAGATTATTTTCAGTTTTACATTTTTATGAATCATCATTTAAAGCTAATAGAACGTTGGTCTACAATATCCGTAATAGTTTGGTCAATGCTTCTGTGTTAAAATTCCGCTATTCCAGACCTTAAATTATCATGTCGTTAGCAAGTAAATGCCCATATTATTAGTTATACGAGTACCTACAGTATTTTTACGGCAGCATTTCCATGTAACGGAAGTAGACTAGTGACGTCACCCGCACATATAGTAAGTGTATAGAAGAAATGACGTAAAGAAAGTTATGCGTCACTGTGAGTTATACATATTTATTTGTCCACTTTTTTCAATAACTACGGGTCGAGATTGACCGGAAATATGTTCAGTCATTTCTCGGAAGGGATCCTAAGGTTTTGATAACAAGATAGCGTTTTATTGGCGCCGTTTTTTGTGAGTTTTGCACACGCAGTGTATCTAGGTACAAGTAATTTTTAATGTCTAGCATTGTTTAGAGAGAAACTCTTACCCACAACTGGGAATATTGTGATAACAGTGACATTTAAAAAAAAATTGGCAAAATATATTAAACTAAAGTTTTTAAGGTGCTGGCTCTAAGCTTTTGCGAAATTGCGAGAAACCCGATATTTGTGAATTCGTTGAATCCACTTCACTTGTCAAATGTCGTTTCAATTTGAATCACATTTAGAATTGGTTTCATTTTCAGAAATCTAGTAACAAATTGTAGGTGGTGGTAAAATTGAATGACGAAATTCGAGGTGAAAAGAAATTGAAAAAAATTAAAAACGGATGTTTATGTTGTTTTTGATGACATTACGAACGTTTGTCATAATGTTTATAACATGTTAGTGTTATGACCTTCGTTTTTTATTTCGACGGTGTTTTTTATCGAAAGATAGTATACTTGATTTGATTTTCAATCAAACGCACTTTATTTTCGTACGTGATTTAAATAATTATTTACCGTTTCAAAGTCTGTTATATTTAAGTTACTTAGTGTCTTGACTACACTTGACTTAGTACTCAATTTTTGTAAGGACGTTACTACATAACATAGAAAAAAAATAGAGTCGAATTGAGAACCTCCTCCTTTTCTTTGAAATCGGTTAAAAATGAGGTTTGACATTCGCTTTCGTATCAAGATTATTACTAACTTGATTGACAAAATAAATGTTGAGTCTCGTCGTTAATAAATCCTACTTTGGTTCTTTAATGTAACGTTGATCTCACCTCCTTGTTGCAACATAAATCTTTGTCGCGAATGTCGCTCTACTTTGTTTTACATCACTAGTTTTTGGTTAAAAATTCCAGCCATTTGGGGACTGCCACTTTGTTATCGCGGTATCTTAGAACCTCTTGGGAGCATTTTTCACATACTTCAGAAACAGTGTAAATGTAACAGGACTGGAAAAATATGTTAGTGTACAAGTAACAGTACATAAGATAGAATATGATGGAATGTTATGGTTGTACATAAGATATAGGACAGTCCGAGTATCTTCTACTGAACAATGAGGCTAGCTTCAATGTTTGAAGGTCGCTAAGCTCCACCCGGCTAATCCCAAACTTATGAAGATTGCTATGCTAACTATTGACTACCCTAGTTTCGTAACAAACTATGAAAAGATTTTAACATATTTCAATTGAAGATTGCATTAGTAGAGAGCAAGTTAAGTAACAAGCGGCTTAATGCTCGATGGTTCATTTATCACCATGAGATTTATGTTGGATTGCCAACAGGTTCTTAAAAAATATATTTACTTACTCACTGAACGATCAAGAATAGGTAAGTTATTACAGAATTTTTATTATTTAATAAAGAAAATCTTTAATATTCAATAAATCTAAAATCCTAAAGCTGTAGATATTCTGTGTCTGCTAGATCTTAAATCAAATTAGAAGATCTTTGGCAAGATATTCATTTGGAAACCTACCAAATCTCCATATCCTTTAGCGAATATCATAAATACTATATTAGCGTGACAAAGGATACTATTATAGAGCGTTTACCATTGACGTTCATTATTGAAGAAAATTGAAATCATCATCATCATCATCATCATACTTAATAAAAATGTTGATTGACTGACAGACACGCTACAGCCTAAACGGATAGACCTAGAAGCATGAAACTTGGCACAGAGGTTCCTTCTAGAGTGTAGGGGAGCACTAAGAACGGATTTTTGGAAATTCCCACTTTAAGGGGGGGAAATAGGGGTTGAAAGTTTGTATGAAAATAAAAAAAAAATTAATGTAAACAATTTGCAAATTGGTATTTAGGTTTTTGATACTAAGCTAAGATATGCGAATTTAAAAAAATTTAGAAAATCATTCCCTATGGGGGTGAAATAAGGGATGAAACTTTGTATGAAAATTAACCAAATTTTAAAGCTAGCAGTTTGCAAATTCGTGTTTAGGTTTATGGTTGAAAGGGGTGAAAAACCTGATTCAACGATTTTTTAAAATCAACCCCTAAGTATGTAAATATCACCGCAAAACTATAATTTCCGCAAGCAAAGCTGCGGGCAACAGCTCGTACTTAATAAAAATGTTGATTGACTGACAGACACGCTACAGCCTAAACGGATAGACCTAGAAGCATGAAACTTGGCATAGAGGTTCCTTTTAGAGTTTAGGGAAGCACTAAGAACGGATTTTTGGAAATTCCCACTTTAAGGGGGGGAAATAGGGGATGAAAGTTTGTATGAAAATTAAAAAAAATTTAAAGCTAGCAGTTTTCAAATTCGTGTTTAGGTTTTTGATACTAAGCTAAGAAATGCGAATTTTTAAAAATTTAGAAAATCATTCCCTATGGGGGTGAAATAAGTGATGAAACTTTGTATGAAATTGAAAATTAACCAAATTTTAAAGCTAGCAGTTTGCAAATTCGTGTTTAGGTTTACGGTTGAAAGGGATGAAAAACCTGATTCAACGATATTTTTAAATCAACCCCTAAGTGGGTAAATATCACCGCAAAACTATAATTTCCGCAAGCAAAGCTGCGGGCAACAGCTCGTTAAATAAGAAAAATATTATAGGTTGTTTTTTATGTTCATGAATCAACAGTAAGTCGAATTCCACGGCATCGATTCCTAGTAGGCTATTTTTATACCTAAAATAAAAAGTTAAAGAATATTCTCAAACATTCTCTTTTCCCTAAAAATTTTGCAATAATGGTTCAACACATAAGTGTACCTATCCATTTTTGATTGAACAAATCCTAAACCATTCTAACTTATACTTTTGAAAGTTCTTGGCAAATCCCAACCAATTTCACAAAATCTGTACTTGGAAAAGGAGGATTTACCTTTGAGGTGAAACTAGGATTTGTTATTTTTAGCTTTCACGATCGAAAGAAGAATTGTGTGAAACTGAAACGGTTATATTATGATAAAGAAAATTGTTATGTTTGGTTATTTCTACATAGATAGATATTATTCAATGATGATAAAATTATTTTATTGAAATACTTGGTTAATAAATCGTTTGCTTTCTTTTAAATTGTCGTTATATTTTCCTGTATTTATTTTCTCACTTACAATTTCCATATTCCCCAAGCGTATAAATAGGTGTGTATTGACTACGGTTGCCTTGCGGCGGAGGTGAAAATGACATAAAACGGTTGAGTTAATGAGATACCCAGCAATTTTAATAAGCCGAGAGCGAACGTGTAGATCAGTACGTAGGTATAAGATTACTGGATAAATCAGATTGGATAAGCTCATTAATTGTGCAGTAATTCATAAGAGTTAAGCACTTAGGTGTTCTAGTATGCCAGCAGTAACGAGGTTCGCATAATGATTTATCTGCGGTATACCAATACGTGATGAAGTTTTAATTACGAATACCGCGACGAGTTATGAAATAGGTACGTTTGATATTATGTATGGTATGAACGATGCAAGCTTTTCATGTTTGAAGCACGTGGTACTTTTACTGAAGGTCTTGAGTTTAAAAAGGTTGATTAAGTGTGGGTATTAGTGTGATTTTACGCTGGTGATACATTCAGGTCTTGTTATGACAGTCACAACCCTATGTCACTAAGCTAATATTAAATGATGGAATAGATTCCGGACGAAATGCGAGTAAGGCCATACTAGTTCTATACCGGCAGAGTGCAGATGTCTACTTCATACTTGTTTATAGGTGAGGTAAGTATAAAAATTTAAATAAAATTTTGTTTATGTTCTTACAAAGTTTTCCTCATCCGAAGCAAGAAATTTTCTTTACGTCTTTGCATTATTACTTAAAAAAAATGGGTGCTGCTCTAAAATTAAACAGAACAGATTTTTGCGAATGCTTACATAATTCATTATATTAGAAAGTAACTTTACGTAATCATGACACATGTATAATTTGTAAACATAACTGAATGGCTAGGCAAAAAATACATAATTAAAATTTTCATCGAACAACACGGAATTTTAAAAACTGAAAACGCAAAAATCTTTACTTAAAAAATGTAAATATGGTGTAAACAGCATGCACATATGAATCCGCACTTACACCCACCCCTAGAGATCACAAGGGCTCAGTTACTCTCAAACCAAAACTACAATGCGTGCATTACGCCTTGGTGGCGGAAATAGGCAAGAGTAGTATGCCTAACAGGGCGTGAGCGAGAATGTGTTAAGTGCTTTATGTTGCTTTTCTACGTGACTGATTTTAATCCACCAGCCTTAGATATTATGTTTTTTATATAGAGTAAATGCGTGTTGGAGAAGGCACTCATTTAAAACGTTTTTTAGTTAATATTTTTAAGTTATAAACTAAGTAGTCAATGGTTTAATTTAATTAGTGGTGGTGTGCATGTTTCGTCCATTTAGTAAAGGAAAATTATTTCCGATTGTCTTACAAATATTATGTATGTTTTCTTGTTGTATGTGGCTTTGCTGTCTTAATTTAGTCCTAATGATACCTAATAATAAAATATGGTGAGGTACCTGAAAC
>LGAG01000257.1:1214983-1258863 GCA_001278395.1 Lerema accius
TGAGTGGTAATTTTTTTTTCCTTAGTACTGACATTAAAAACACTCGGTTACGAAAACGGAACGACACCCTACATTGATTTTAATAATGTAATCATTTTAAAATAAAACATTTTTTTGAATTGTTATCTGCTTGTTTGTCTGTTCATGATTTTGTATTACTGATTACCTGTTAAAATTAATAAAATTTCATCCAGTACGAGGCCTACATACATATTGAAATAAAAGATGAAAAGAGCTTCTGTTGTCTAACTTTGCAGAGTAGTATCAACATTAAAGAAACTTCCTGCAAGCACTTAGTTTGAGCTGACTGGCACCAGTGATAGAATTAAGCATTACTTTGTTCCCTCATTACATCAACAAAACGTTTGACAATAAACACAGTCGGCGCCACGTACACAAAGTTTTTGTAGAACGCGTACGAGCGAATGCTTTGTATTAGCAACAAAGCGGCGCGACTTGCATCTCTGGAGCTTTTAGGCGGGTAGTTATCATACTACCGGCAAATGCGAATTTGCACTTTGCGTTTTGAAAAATTAAAACCGACATTTTGAATGCAATTGCGAACGGTCTTTGCACAGTCGGCGCGGTAATGGCCACTCCAATACAAAATTGCGCAGTCTTTTGCCAACGCTTCGTAAACACTCATTTGTACCTTATATTTGCAGTATTCTTCGTTTCTATTTTAATCTCTAGTTAAAACCTTCTTTGTATAGTTGTTAGGGTTCTATAAAAAAATCCATTGAACCCTTATACTCGTACATTGGTTATTTTTGTCTTGGTACCTACTACAGAGCTGTAATTTTGTATGTGGATACTATGACACCAACAAAAAAGTAGAGCAATATCTAGAAAGATATCCCTGTTTCTCTTAAGTTAACGTTACACTCTGAAGCACTAAGAAGTTTCACTAGAAAAATCATTTCAGCCCTAACGTTTAACAATCCATTAAAATGCTTCTTAGCAAGTAAACTTCGATCTTAAACATCCCTCGCTTAGCCTTAAGTGATAATTCAGTGTCGCACAAAATCCATGTGTTTACTTACCTACGCTAGAGAAAGCTTACGGAGCATGATTTTGTATTGGTTGTATACCTTAATATTCAAGCTATTATTAGTATCTACTTAATACGATATATACTTAATAGTATATACAGATCCTAATAAATTCCTATTCATTAGTATTAATTTCATAAGTTGAGAATGGTATTCTTCTCGAATAATATCACTGCTGGGAATTCAGAAAGTTTATAGACAATAAAGAACCAAACTAGTACCTACTTCAGTACGTAAATTTGTCATTGAGATTGATTTTACGGCACTTTTAAAGGTCTCAAAAACAGAGAACTTAATCTGTAAAATTACGTACAATGATTTTTTTAAAGATAAAACGTAAGAATGTTGAAAGGAATATTTTTCTGTAACATTTCTTAGGCGACGACTTCATTTATGATGTTGATTGCGCAGAAAGAAAACCTTTTCTCAGACAAACGACGGATTTAAAAGAAAAAGAAGATTTCAAATAATACTTAAGAGTTGTTTTAGTGCAAGTGAAAAAAAAAACACTTTCTATCTAAATGTAGTTTACTGTTTTATATAATGGTGTGAAGTGTAATGTGGAATAACGATATACCTACTTTTATAGCTTGCATATCAATCCTTTTATGGAAATACCCGCAAAATGAGCCGCAGACCTCGAATACTAATATATACCAGTTTTACCAGGAATAAACCAAAAGTAACCGTATTACCAGTAAATGATAATATCACTCTGCTTTGATATCAATCAAATTATGAAATTAACGCGCAGCCCTAGCTTTTCTATAACACATAAGTATATCTCTTACGTTCATTCAAAACACAACGAACATTTAGAATATTTAAAACAAAAAAAAAACGTAATAAGAAAATTCATCGAAATCATATAAATAATACGACTTTGTTAAATTCGCCCAATACTAAACTAATTTCAACTTTATTGTCTGTGAACAGTATCGATTACTTACTTCTCTTTTCTTATTCGGGTCAGAAAACGTATTGTACAAACCATTGATCTGTGTTTGCGGACCATTATCCTCGTTGTTTACATTTAATTTAGCTATTGAGAGGAAACGTAGGTACCTAATGTACGTAACTGGAAAACAGGATCTGGTAAGACGTAACAGATACTTAGAAACTACTCGTAATACTTTAGTATTGTACCATGAAGTTCGCGCTACAACTAAATACCTACTTAAGTATTCACTTAATAACGATAAGTTCGTTAATAAGCAAGTTTGCTGTTTGGTATTTTGTATCTAGAGCCAAGTGGCATCCTGCCCGGCGCCGTTCCATGATCATTGCAAATAGACACATCTACATTGATTGAAGTCCTTTGCCAGAAATGTGCTTTAAAATCTGTCCGAACTGTTACAATAGTCACATAAAGTCTCCTGCGAAAATAAAGCTATGAGGGCTTTTATTGTAAACAACGAAAAGATTTCGGAACGCCGCCCTTAAGTTATTTTTAGAACTCTATTTAACTGTTTGATCAACGTTACATAGCATAAACTAAAACAATTTTGTAGCAGTTTTCACGGTTCAAAGCCAATGGATCAATAGAACTGATAAAAACGTTGATACCGCCAAATCTTTCAATATTTATGCAGAATTGCGGAGATGCTTCATGTAGTCATTACTAGTATATACAAGTATATTATAGTATACATATTAGTAACGGAAATATGTTTTTAACAAGATAGTTTTAATAAATACCTTGATTTGGATAAGATACCTACATCCTATATTTATAACGTGTATGTAGGTAATGTAAGTACGTAATGTAAGTGTAAAGTTTGTACTTCCGTCTTTTACAGGCACAGTTAAGATGCCACTATTAATCAATATATGAATTATCTATTACACAAACTGATATACCAACCAGTAAATGTAAACCTATTTTGGAGAAATTCCGGCAAACTATGCCTGAATTGCGTTGCTTTTCGCCTAGCTGCGCTTTCGGCAACCGCTGATGCGAATTCCTATTGTAACAGATAACAAAAGTAAAATGTCAACGGTCGCCAAACATCAATGCATTGACTTAACAAAACGAATAGGCATTACAGTACTTAAAAGTATAATAAGCTATCGTTTATTTGCATTTTAAAATATAATGGTAAATATTATTAGGTAACCTGGCATTTCATGATAAATTAGGCACCTAAATAAATTTAGTTATTTCATAGTAATTTGGCATAATATTTACAGAAACAATATGTATGTTTTAGTCCTATATTTTGTCTAGATTGATGGTTCTAGATTACAAGTTGCTAAGGGAGCGATGCCTTAAATATTCTCGTGCACTCTTGAGTCTAGAGTAACCGAGCATTATTTGACGATAAACCGATAAGAAATAATTGCTTTAAAACCGCACCGGTCCACAGTGATACAGGACTCTATAAATAGACATTATAAAATGTAACTAAAAGAAAATGCCAGGCTCAAGTAAAGTCGAATAAAAAATTACATTTATTATTAAGGGGATATCGAATCCAATTGTTTCAAGTTAACAGTAAAAATATATCCGATTACAGATAGCAATCATAATCCCCGCTACAAAACTACGGATTTATTATATTACGTTTCTGATAAGAAGGCACTCATCTGTAAGTCGCAATATTACAACATACTTAATTTGTATTTTGTATAGTATATGAACGTACGTTACGTTGGTATAGTTACCTTATTACTTTAATTTTCGAAAGAGGAATAATATTATAACATCGCAGATGTCAAGCTTTAAGTCTAATATGAGAGATATTGAGTTAGCTTCTATTTTTGCCAGTCTATTGCCGTAGCTCGTCTGTCTTTCGATATTAAACTTAGTTACTTAACTTAGCTGTAAAATTTAGTAGTCACTCCATATTAAGGCCGATTTTGTTATTTCCAACAATAATGTTGAATTTGAAAGATATTTTTATTTTAGCAGAACCAATTACTTAGTGCAATTGTTTGGGTTTATTCTTTATTCTACAGTATTTACCTAACAGACTTCAAAATTGGTAAAACTTAATCATGATGAGTTCCATATCTGAACTCTTCAATATATAGAAATAATGAAACGGTTAACATTTATAAAAATTATGTTTAATTTTGCTGCCATTGAAATGAAAAATCAAGTTTATATTGACTATCCTTAGGTATCTATAGGTGCGTTAAAATTGCTGCTTACCAAATCAGGTCAAAACACCGCTAGTAAAGATTTTTTTAAAGAAATATATATATTATTTAAGGATTTCTATTTTCAATTTCATACATGTTCGAGTTCTACGCAAACTACCGAACTTGAATAGAGAAACTTCGTACATATCATAACATTAGAAAGGTTACTGAACGGAATCCCTCTTATGGCAGAAACTTGTTTCTATTAGGTACGACTCGATTTCTAGAATATTCTTGTCCTCTAATAAACTTTTCAAAATTTTCTTCCGTCACTAATCTTTTAAAAATATTAATAGATACTCAAAGCCTTCACTATTTTGTTCAACAATTAGGTACACACTTACCCATGTATTTAGTCTAACTACTTTGCCTTTAGCCTAATAACAAGCTGTTGAAATAGTTATAGTTTTGCACTGTTACAATTATATTTATATTTTAAATAGGCATACTTAGCTCAACCAACCCTTTACCCACTTTAAAAATGTTCAAGCGAACTGTTTAAGTCCAAAAGGTTTTTAACCTTCTATAACCTTTGCGACTTACAAGCACTTAAATTTTCATGAGCAACTCGGGTAAATGTAATCGTTCGATGGTACCTACACAAAGTAATTTGGCGTACAGAAATTAAGTAATGTTTATTAAAACTCTCAGTTAATTACAAATCATTCATCAAGAGCTCACGTACAGTGAATGTTTATGGGTGAATTTAGTTAAATGAAGTATCAATATTTGCCAGCTAAGAAAAGGCATCCGAAAATAATGTTAATAATAATTTATTTTGTTTTTTTTTTAGTCTACGGTCATTTAAAAATATTTTCACGGTAGCATTTACCAGGAGGGTTGTAGCTGGCCATGCATAAAATTTACGAATTATAAGTGCCATCGGGATGGCATAGAGCCTAATGACTGGTGACAGGAGAGTGACAGAACATGGAAGGGAAGGACCAGAGTGCATCAAAAACATGAAGTGAAAAAGGGATTGCTCTTAGCTTGGAGTGGAGTGTTAACTAAACATTATTCTCTGAAGTTCCATTTTATGTTCCAAAATTTCTATTCGCAGTCGTTTTGTGACGTCACTGACATACCTACTTATATACATACATAGAAAGATTTAAATTGTAATCTATTTCTAGAAAACTGAACCAGGGATTCAATTTATTGTATTTACGGCTTTCATATCCGCGTCTAATGTTACAATTTAAAAGGGCTCACACCCACGTATAATACAGGTTATAAATATTTTCTTGGCTCATAACAAAAGAAAAATTACCAAGCGCAACCAAGGGACGACTCGGTATTAAAAGTGGCGAGAATTTTATCTCCTCCCTGTAGTTGGCGCTACCGACCGCATCTTTGTAAATTTTGTTGCGATTCGCTAGGGAACGGACTCTTTTGAGTACACAACACTTCCACTTGCTCGTGGCATTCCGCCGTTCGATACAGTCCTGGTGTAAATATTCGCTAACAGATGCAGCTGCTCCAATACACCGCCGGCGTTCAATGGGGAAAACGAGTCGTCTGAAATTCTTGTTCGAAAAGTGTTTCAATTTTATACGTGTCTCGATTGCGGTGTCGGAAAGCCAGTAATAATGGGATTCATCAGTTTCCTTTTTGACAGGCGCTATGTCGTTGATGAAGCCCATGTTACCTGGCTGATAGTGGCTATTAATATCTTCCCAAAATAAAGGCATAGAACGTACTGCGAATATCTTTTCGTATTGTTGCATCGTGGTTAGCCTAGATTGGATCCTAAATTAGAAATCACGTAATACCATTTTAAGAGATAATATTAAATTGTAATTAAAGGGTCAGAGTATCGAAGGATTTTAAAGAATAGTCAAAGGTATTCAAACAGCAGGGAGCCTTTGTTATTATACCACTCAAACATTAGCTCGGATTTGTTCTAAAAATATACAGGTTGCGTATTAGTATAGTTTGTAGGGTTCATTTCTCAGTGTCAGGCGACGATAATATAGAAAAAATTCTCCTGAAACTTTCGAACAGCAATTTCGCCTGTGGCCTATATTAATTCATTAATATTCATCGTAAAACGCCACAAATTCATTTTTTCGACATTGATATATGGGCTGCCCGGAACGCATGCACAATTGTGTCTAAACGCCACGGTGTAATCATTTTACATACTATCCTGAATAAAGCTTGTTAACCGACTTCAAAAAAAGAGGTTATCAATTTCGATACCTAGGTACGTAAAAATACTGAAGTAGGTATATGTACCTATTCCTACGTTTTTATTACAATTCTATTGACGAAAATAGAATACATTTGTATCCTTCAGTCTTCTAATATCTTTTATTCTTTTCCTCTATGATTAATTTCAGTCATCATCTTACTTTGCATTCCTCAAGCATGTGTGTAATATTTCCAAATAAATAAAATGAAGTTAATGAAGGACCTGTGTAAGTTTTTGAAGTTTGTGCACGCAGAACACGGTTAGTAATATCCATAACAGAGAAAAACGTTAAAAAAAAGGTAGATACATGTGTAAAGTTAGTTGTATCAATAATTTTGTTCGCTGGGACTATTTCACCTCGCTAGACTATCGCATATACCTTCCTCTCGACATATCATATATTATGTTGTGTAAATCTGATCCCAATTAGCCAAGTCGTTCAGACGTTACACGATTTCAGACGCACAACTATCACATTGCTCATGTTAAGATAACACAATTACAGACAGCCGTCTTAATCAAGTAATTTTCTTTTTTCATTACCACATAACCAAGACCTAATTTAATGCCTTAGTTAAACTACAATTATAAATTGATTGAAATACCAGCATACATTGAAAACGGTAGTTGAATTCATATTATGTCGCGGTTTTAATTTACTTATTTTGGCATTTAGCGTATCTCTGCATGAATGTTTTTTGATGATTTTAAGTCTCTTTTGAAGAGTAAAGATTAATTAGAATTTTTGAGAATAGCTTCGGGGTTTTGAATTAAAAAATACGTACAAAACCTACTTTGGACTGTTAAATAGATTAATTTATAATTATAAGAAGTTTACGCAGGTGTAGTCACTTGTTTAGGTTCAAGATAAAATTTATTTTTTTGCTATTAGATACAATTTTATTTAAGCCATAAATAAAATAAACCATCGATTTTCAAATATAACAATCTTAAGTATCTGAACTTTTATGAACCGTAATAAATTTTATCAAGAGATTTAAAGATAGAGAGAGAAATCGACAACTGCGAGAAGCAGCGACCAGATCATATTTTTCACACGGCCCCGCCACAAGGCATTCTCGGTTGAGTGGCTATTTTTACCTTTCTACATGCTACGTCCAACCGAAGTCCGAACCTCAGATGAGTTGCCCTTAGGCAATTGACAACCCCATTGTTAGAGAGAGTAAATGGCATTCCTAGCCAACCACAATTTTAGGGATCCATACTCAAATAGTTAGATACTTCAAGTCCGTCTATGTGTGCGCGGCTTACCTCAGATACTATTTACCAATTTACCAAATACAAATTATTAGCAGTTCCGTATTAATCCGTATAGCTGTAGTTTGTGATAGGGTTTATTCACTATATATACCTGAATCTCAATTTGGATAATGCAACCTGTTATTAAGACTAGGAAATATGACACAGCATATACTCGTAAATTTGAACACGGTAGAAATATTTGGTACAAGGTTTATAAGCGAACCCTTTAGAGAACAACTTAGCATTCAGGCGAGCGAGTCGGCTACTTTATACACAAATATTTCATTGTAACATACGAGTGCCGCAAATAAAGCGGGATTTTTTCCTACTCTTTGTTTTTTCCTGTCTTTTGAAGTTGGTGCTTAATTTAATGGCACACAATATAGTGGCGTATCATTTGTTTTATGAAATAAACAGCGATACTCTTCAGTAATTGTTCCTGTAATATCTTCTGTCGTTTGTTTACAATGGTGAAATCCTTTGGAATCCAATATCATTCGTTTTAATATTAAGTACCTATTTTGAATTAACTGATTTTTTAAATTATTTAAACGTTTTTTATATTTATGTTTATTACTGTAATCGGGGCTTTGCTGTTATATTAATGTTTCTTTTGCTGGTGATTGGTCGAGAAGCAATGCCCTGAGCCCGTCTCCATCCCGCCACTTATTTCCAACTTGGTTGAAGATGATTAACTGGGTACCAAGTTATAAGAGGGCGCCACCTTACAATATTGGTTTAGTTCCAGGCGGTCATATTAGATGGCGTTACATGTAATGCTTGCAATTTTTCCATTAATAGAACATTAATAATATTCGGAAATATATTTTCTAGTTATTCATGACTCCTGTTACATTTTATCGTACTTGATTTTTTTATATTATTACGAGGTTACAACAACACAAAAACACTTCTTATATGCATCTTCGATAATAAGTCTCAATCTAGTGATAAATATACTAATAGTAATTGAAACAATATATCACTTGACCAATATATCATCATATTTTTAACTCTTAACAATACTCATAGGTACGTACTTTATTAGACCTTTGAACTTCAGAACCCTTATTGTTATAGTTTTGAAAGTGTTCTCATAGAAGTTGTTCTCAAGATAACCACTTCAGTCAAGATAATGTCTACGGACCGAGACTATGCTCGTATTTCCGACAAACAACGTACGATAGCTGATCTTGGGTTACCAAAGTTCACGTAGTCAAGAAGTCACGTAGTTCATAAGTTCCTAGTGACTGCATCTTACATTACCTTAAAACATGTAAACAGACTTTGTTGTTGAAATTGCTTGTTAAAATAAAGAGAAAGTTTCGTAAGAGAAAAATGAAGGTTTAATCCTGTCTATTGTTGTGCTTAATTTTTTTTAAGATTTCTTATTGCCAATTACAAAATGAATCTCTTATAAACAGAGGGAGTTATGTGTAGTATACAAATAAAAGTATACGTTTATTTGGATTAAAAAAAAATTAAGAGACCACTTACACCTCGAATCGTATCTAAATATAATTAATCTCTTTATAAAGGATAAGGATATATATATATATGTATATAAGGATAATCTATTTATAAAGGAATTACTGAAAGGCAGTTAAGATGTAAGATTAACATTATGTGACAGATAGTCATTACTAAAACTATTAAGTACTTAGATGTCAGTGTAGTTAGTTATGTTGACCTAACATTGATAATTATGTAGCATGTTTATGAGTGACTGTAGGCTATTCACAGTAAGTGATGTTCGCAGCCGGTGCCAGAGAGCACTCGGCCCACAATTCACACTGCATCATTCGGCAATTCAGCTTCAGAGGACTAGAGTTCATCCACTTAACAATACAAAATTTTATTGTTCTAATATTACAGTTGTGCGATGGAATTGCTTAATAATTTTACGGGATTTTAAGCATCTGTGAACAAAGTTAGAGATGTGATTTAACTCACAGACTGCAATTACAAGTCAATAGGCACGCAAAGAGACAAAAATACCAAAAAAAACACTAAGTAGGTACATATTGCTATAAGTATATGTTTATTCACGAAATGACTTCAGTTTCATTTGCGGATACGTACCTATACGTATGAAATATCAAGTTAAAGTTCGTCAACATTACGAACAAAAAATGGTAAAAAACTTAAACTACGTCAATAGCCTCTTTCTTGTTGTTTTGAACTGCAGCTTACACTTTGAGCGCTTTCAAGCGCACGCGCTTTTGAAACGCGTGGCGTGGTAAGGACTTACATGGTATTAACCAAGAGCTTGAAACTTTTAAAGCAGGCACTATTTGTACAAACGAAATAAAACTTTTCATAACTCACATCAATACGACAGGATTCTAGAGTATTTGTACCGTACTCGGTAAATATGATTAATATTCGGTTCAACACTCTTCGCTAGATACCTCACAATCGTCTTGAATTTAATAATGGATACCCTGATATGAACCCTTTACAACCTAACATTTCATAATAATAGTAATCTAATATAAGTACCTACCTACTGCTATCTGCTATCTAGCATACTAATACTTGGTTAATCCACTGCTTCCCGTGAAAAAAACGGGAACTTCTTTAAAACCGTACCGTGAGGTAAAACACAAATATAACTTAAGTAGCGGGTAGCATTCAAAGTTGCTGCGGAGCTCTCACCAATGAAAGTTCATTTAATTAGTGTTGTTAGGAAAGTCGCCCCCCGGTCGCAAACAATCTGAGGTAAACTACCCCGCTGTATACACAACTGCAACTCGCTTTGCATTTTACACCATTAATGCAATTACAGGATTTAAAGAGATCTTTTTATTTCGCTGAAACTGCATGCAGGTTTTTCTAGATTTTCTGTAAGCAGAATCTGCAAGAGGAAAGCACAGAAAATAGATAAATTTATCGTTTAACATACTTGATCATTCACTCTAAAATTCTATGTAGAATGGCCTAGGTAACCCTAATAAGCCCTAACTTTACTCACAGGGTGACTAACAATTTGAACTGTTTGAATTTTATAATCCACAACATATTGATTGAATCACTCGTTGTTTAACCAACCTATGTTTGTTTAGATTCAATCAACTTGCATAACAGTTCCGGTGTCCACTAGGACGGTCAGTAATAAATATATCTGTTATAATTGTTGAATAACAACTAAAGTTATGAATGAGGGGGTTAGTTAGGGAAAGTTAAAATATTCGCAAGAAAAAAGAATTATACTTAGGTACAATTATTTTTTTCTTGCGCAATCGGATGAAATTAAACTAAACTTTGATTGTCAATTTTTACAGTTTACATTTTGAGAAGATGTATACAAATATTTCTGTTGCATATTCTAACTATAATAATATGCCATAGGTGATAGTCACTGTTACTCAAAAATATAGACCAATACAATAATATTTACCCCTCATATAGGTAACGTATGTTTACAGTTATCTCACTGTTGTTAAGTTATTCCATATTTAACAGTGCCATGTATACAACCTGTGACCGACTTCACGTTGCATTACAGTAGGAATAGGGGATTTAATAGTGTCGTGCGAGTATGTGCAGTGATTTTAATAGCGTTATGACACATATCGATGGCTGCTTAATCCAATAGCGGTGATATGGAAACTGGGGAGTGTGGATGTCAAGCACAATTCGTATGTACTGATCAACACTACGTAAAGACCGTTCAAGTATCATGTAACGCAATTTGGGGGAAGGGGGTAATGTATAATGTTATGATGCGTTACATAGACGGGATAGTTCGATAACGCGTTACGTAACATTGGTTTTTGAGAATATAATTCTTCAAACTCTGCAAAATCGCAATATTTTTAGATAAAAACCGTCATTCGTGTGTTACATAACGTTTAGCAATGGATAGGGGGCTATAGAAAAACTTTTGGTACATTGGTTCAAAAATCTTCAAAAATTGTGTTACGTATCTAATACTTTAACACTCCCGTACGTACACGTACATTATAATACGTATACAACTAAACCAGTATCAAACGTACTTGTATGTTGCCTCTGCCATCGAACTTGTTTAATGGCGTACCTATAACAGAATCAAAAACAAATTGTGTTGTGATGTAACTGTATTATTTTTGTGATGGTTTAGTTTAGTATGTGTCAGAGCTATCGTGGAGCTATAAATACTGACCTAATATTTTATAATACATTCAATATAATAGTATCTACTTGGAGCTACTTAGTTCGTAACAGCTGATTGGTATTTTATCGGAACATTTGGTGTTTTTATATTGGTCCACCAAAAATTTTATTGCACTTGGGCAACTATCCTGAGCCCTCAAAAGATGGATAAATTAATGTTTTAATAATGACCCTGTACAGTCAAATCTTTACTGGGATAAGTGAACTGACTCCGCTTTCAGTGTTAACTTCAATTTGCATAACGTAATTCCAGTGGCCGCGTCAAATTGCTGACAGATCTTGAAGCTGTTCTCAGCTTTGACAATAATGGATGAGATACAAATTCCGAGGAAATTGATACATGGAAATTAATTCGATCGTTTGTCAATGAGTTCACTAAACTGTATGTTCTTCAAGCAAAAAATGTAGATATTAATAAAAATAGACGTAATAGAAAAAATCTAAATTAATAGCTTCTGAATGTTTCAGTCCAATAATTTCAAATAAAAATCGATATGAGTACATTTAAAAGTCGTGTGGTTATGCCACCATTATTTTCACATACACAATTAATTAGTAGGGGAAGTATTTATACATTGTTTATAGACAAAGGGAGTAAGATTAAAAATTTTCCGCACCGAGCTGTACCTACTGTCAAGTTACTTACGCCCCCATACTCGGAACGGCTTTTCAATGCCCCCATGTCCCCATTAAATCTGATTCTGTTGCCTGTTAGTGATCGAAAATAAATATCACTCTGTTTGAAGTATGTCTGACGTTATTCGGAATATATTATAAATTATTTTCCAGTGTGAAGAGTTGGCCTGATTCGATCCTGGCTATAAAACGCTTATGTATAAAGCTGACGCTCACCCCGATGTGTGTATATCAAACGTCCACGTTGAATATTTTACAATATATTTTATAAACGTTACAATATTTTTAAATATTGCTCTATTAACAAGTCATTATTTAGCAAGTAATTAAGGTGTCTACTAGAAAAATAAATATGGTGATGTATTTTTTTATGTGCTTAGTTTAAGATGACGAAAGAACCAATCTTGATTTTATTAACCTTATATACGCCTATTTTGTATCCAACGTGAGGCAAATATACAATTATACAAGATAGAAAAAAAACTTCAGATGATGTTCTTAAGCACAGTTGCAAAGTATAAACTAATCTGGTTTAGCGAGGGAAAATTCTATCCGGTGCAAAACACTTTGCGATTGCCAAGTGCCATTTAGTTTGGCGTTTGTTGGTATATAAAGTTGCGATGCTGTAAAAGCATCCAAACACACGAAGCTCTACGTTAAGTAAAGTAGTTAATCCAGTAGTTTGTCTGGTTTCGATGTGTTCGTTAACTCGAGTAGAAGCTAAATCAGAATAAATGCAAATGATTACATATAATTTTTCGTGATAAACTTTATCAATGGATATTCGTTCGTCATTATTTCAAAACAACTTATACATTACAATGTTGAGATCTGGTTTGATATTCATAACTGTCACCTGTTACAACATAAAACAGACCAAAATTATCTGCCAAGCAGGATTTGTTAAATTCCACACTCATAAAACATATCTATTAAACAACATACGATATTTTAATTATAACAAGAAGACAACTTTGAAAATTACAGGTGGGTGCAAAATTGGAAATCGGATCCCCTTGTACGGTTACCTATCCAGTACTGAGTCTCCTCTTGGAATTAATAAATGTTTCAAAGGCATATCGGAATGCTAGGAAGCTGAATTTCAAGCCATTAGGGCAATCACATCCACACTAGAGAATCAATGCGGAGTACGAATCCTTCTACATAGCCATCCAACTGTACGCCTCTTCTATTAGTAAAATAGTTTCTGCAGTGAACCGGAAATAACTTACTAATAATAAAAAACCTTTTATCAGAGGTGGAAATATTTGTCCAGTAGTACATCAACATTATATTTAGATAAGTAATCCGGCACAAGACAGGTTTACTGTAATAACTAAACATAAGATATCATAATAACACCCGCAATCCAATCATCTCTATCCCGAAAGCCTAAGGGACTTCAGACGGACAAGAGAAAACTAGGTTCGTCGACTGCGAAGCCTAAAACCCTTAAACATAACGCAATATGAAAGACACGTATTGCGTCCAAATATTTTCATCCAATTCTGGTCAAGAAATCAGTATTCAACAGTGACTCGGCGATAAATTAAAAGCCATGCGACCGAGTGCTGTCGGCGTACGGGAAAAAATTAAATTCCTGCGGGACACTGGCCAGCGACGACGTGCACTCACGTGGACTCGCCATTCTTTCACACAATTTGACATGCTCTTGGCGTGGAAAAGATGGACCGTTAATTAAGAATAACACCAGCGAACTAGATGTAAAGTTACGATGTGGTATGGTACTTTGTTTGTGTGTAGAATATGATTAATATCGTATATCGGTTTCATCAACACCAACACGATGAATGTCGTTTTTTGTGAAATAATTATAAACATAAAAGATCATCCTCGTACAATGGATAAAGCAATAAATATTCAGTACGTAAAGGACCAATATTTAATCATTTCGCAAGCATATTACCTACAGTTCATATTTTTTAGTTTCTTTCGTATGTCTATAGCTCTGCTTCCTGCGCAATACGCCTTTTTAAAATCTCATTGCCTGTAAAGTATTAGAATCTTATATTTTGCAGGGTCTTCCGCTAGTCTGTACAATCCTTAGAACAGATGGGAATTCGATATTCGTTTATTTAACTTTATCGTATTGAAGTAATGTCATATTTATTAACACTGATATTATCTATGGCGCTTCATAATATTTTTGCGTAAAGAATTAATTTAGAACTGAAATTCTCCGGCAACCTCGAACTGACGAGCACAAGATCTAAAGGGTCGGAAAATTTATTACACAAATTTGGAACGCCTCCAAAGAGCCTGTCTTTTTATCTGCTAACTGTAAAAACCGCCTGGTGATTTTACTAAGACATTTTTATAATTATTGAAGGACGTAAACCTAATTATTCCAATAATTTAGATAAGTATTCTGAAAAGGGACATAAAAAGCTTTTTTAATTTCCAAGTTATTTTTTATATAGCCGATAGACGAGGAGACGAGTCATGAAATGGTGAATGATGGTCATCATCATCATCATCATCGTCCACGTCATCACTGATATAAAATCTGCTACAAACTACAAAATTTATATACCTGTAGGTATAATATACAATTGAAGGATGGAAAATTTAAAATAACTCGTACTGCTTTGCCTTGTGTCTCCGTGTCGCAGCCAAATAAAGCGAAAGTCCAATAGTAAAGCACAGCCCTATCATCCTTTTCACGAACCTTTTTGGGGCCTTTTCCGTAATTTCAGTGTGAAAAAACTAGTGACTTGCAATTGTCACTCCGTTCTGGTTAAAACTAGTGGCGTGAAAATCGAGACTGCGAAGAGACTTTAAGAAAACCGTAGCTAAATACAACAAATAATTTCCGACAACTTAAAACGAGAGGTTTTACAGAAAATCTAAACTTAAACTAATTTCGCATTGAAAGTATTGCATTAGGTACTAGACTATAACTTCGTTGAGTACATGTTTATGATATAATATGTGTTATGAACATTAAAAAATATATATTAAACAGAGTAAAAGCAAATAATGTTAAAGAGCGTAAAAGTAAAAAGTTTATCCCTTCGTAAAATATCCATTTTGTATCCATAATATAATTTTACGACCGTGAGTTTCATTACTTTCTGATGCGGTTAGCATAGTTTCTAACTGTCTACAGTAAGCATTAACACTAAGATATAAATCATATTAACACATTATGTTTAGTCTTCATAATATTGTTGTTTGTATTTATTATTTAATAACAGTCTCACATCTACCTATATATAATTTTAATAATAAAACTGCATCAGTAATGCGTTTACTGTGCTTATGCTCCATTGTGTCCAAATTCAGTTACTCTTATACCTAATCTGAGAATCACCTAAACACGTCATATGTAAGTAAGAAATTCATAACTTTTAAATTAATACAAAATTATAGAAACAAATAGTTTTGCCTGTTTAGTCTATCAAATGGACTATCTATAAAATATACATAATATAGCATCTGTAATTTTTTTTTTAAGTGGGGGTTTTTGTTTCAAGGATTCCTGTTACTAAGTAATTTCATGCTGCTTGACTCGCATTTAACTAAATTATTTATGGATAATAAAAATCAAAAAACATTTTATTCATGTAGCTACCAAATATACATTTATGCACGTAATTTTTTTGAGTTTACCCCCGTTTCGTAAAGGTGCCTATGGAGGAGAAGAAAGGGGGAAAAACTTCCCCGCACATCTTTTTAAATACGGCTTCATAACAGCAAACAAAACAGCAAATAGACGATGCACTCCATTAAGTTAGGAAAATACCGCGGTGGCCAGTGTGAGGAGCACATTATTTGGCTCCCAGCCAATGCTCAATGACAATTGCGAGCTACCGTTAGCAACACTAAATGTTCTCTAAACCTAACAGAAACGTTGATACAACTAAAATTACGGATAACCTCAACAATTCGTGTTTAACCCCCACAGTCAACAGTTTCACTGATATCATAGTGACTTAGCTACATAATAGGATTAGGTTTGGTCCGTTTTTTTAACTTGTCTTATATTTAGAACAAAAATATTCATTTTCAAAGCAGTCTTTGTGAATATTTAAGCATATGTGATATTGAAGTGAAGAAATCTCTTAAACATTACTGGAAAAGTGTGAATAACATGAAAATATGTAATGTCCGTTACAAGGTTTTCTAAAAACTGTGTGCTAAATATGACAAGTTAAAAAAATGGACCATATATTTAAATGGATAAATTATAATCCATTACAAAGTCTCAACAAAATTCATCCTATACAAAAATGTGAAAGACAACATGTAGCACCAAGTTAACGATTTTACTTAGTGTCTATGGAAGCTACTAGCATCTGTGGATGTATTGTAAATAAGCTATATTTACCTAACTTTAAAGTTCCTAGCAATTATTATAATAGTTAAGCGTAATAGCATGTGTAATAAGTACAGTTGACAACAAATGGGTACTATTTACTTGAGTTTCCTACAAACCAATCCTTAAAATGGCTGTTTAGTTATAAAAGTTATTTAAAAATTCTACTGGCTGGTAACAATTAATAAGGCCGTGTGAGCTACAGTAAGGTATAAAAAAAAACGATTCCTGCATCGTACACTTCGGTGCTAACGTTTGCGGGCACAGATGTGACGCCTTAATACTTCAGCCATTGTAATCCCACTACTTATGCAGACACATCTCAATATTCTTTTTACAATGCAGTCAAAGTGGGCGACGCTTAGTGCCGCTCCAAGCTGTAAGGCGCTGAATAAAATTGATGGCTTTTGCAGTTAAGTTCAAAAGAGGAAACGTCTTCAAACTTAATTCCCTGACACGAGATGTACAGCTTAGCGCTATGTTATATCCCTTTTTATACGCGAATAAGTATACTAGTAGTTTAAGATGTTCAAGAAATTATATAAGACATCTCATGGGTTACACTGGTAAATCTATTCATTAATTTGTTTACGTTATTACTTGACAAACAATTCTAAGTATTATCAGTTTAGCTTAAATTGCGCATTACACGTCCCAGTTTTTTCTAACAAGACGAAACAATCTCTTCAAACACTTCGTTCGAATCATGAAATCAGAATTCGTAAACAATGTGAGATACCTTCATATAATATTCTTTAATAGGAAATTCAAAATATGTACTTACAAGATATTTATAGTTCTATGAATTAATTTCCGAAATGAAGCCTCTCAAAAACCGCGTAACTAAAATCGCAATCAAATTACCGTTCGCCTTTCAAAGCTTTCAGTTTACTTTGAATGGCGTATCCAAAACTCATACTGAAAATACACATTTCAAACCCAAATTGATCAGTGATTAAAAGACGCAGAAATGTTTGCAGTTATATTCAATTGCTTACTTAAACGCTTATACGATTCAATGTTGTTGTTTATTCCAAAGTAAAAGCCTCAAATCGTTGAATTTTAAGCTTCATTTGGCTTATAATCTTACGTTTTTCGCAAAGTATTCAGCAAGATTCAGCAGTACAGGCGCGATCTAGATTTATATAGATAACTTCTAATGTAATGAGAGTTTCCATGCTCCAAAGGACATGTTTTGATCTTATGCTGAATTATAATAATTAACTAATGATTGTTAATTCTCTTCGAGAACGGAACTCTTTACTGTATTTAGTTCAACCCATAGTTGTCTCCTTTTTGCCTTACTACACTAAGTCCCTTGCTGCACCGGTAGTGCACTTAAGGAATTGCTCGATCTTCGAGGCGAAGCGCTATAGACTAGTGGAAGCGCTATAAAAAAGGAAGGCACATTCCCTACCTCTCTCCGTAACCATTACTCGAAGTCGAAACCCATTAACCTACCGATACTAACGAATATAGCATTTTCTGCAAAATAATAAAAGATCATGATTGAGTGAATTACTAGGGCCACTAGGATTAGACGAGGTAACAGTAATTATACTTATTAATTACAAGTAAGGTAGGTTTATTATTCCAAAGTAAACTGCTTAAAAAAATTATCATAAAAAAATAGGATCCTACTTTTACATTTTGTAATTCTTCTATACGGCTTTTCAGTGAAACAATATCAGTGAATTTATTACACTAGTGAGCAATTTAATGGTTGCAGTGATTGAAGCAAATAAACCCATAGTGACATTCGTCAATAAACGTTATAACCCTACGCGTACTTATAAAGCCAGCTCAAATCTTATTCGCATCAAGATATTTTTGCTCGATTTACCTCAATATTATTATTCGCACAAGGCTTCCCGAATCTAATGAAGCGCTCATAGCGTGACGACTTGTGTTGATCGTAAGTGATCAACCGAGTTAAAGTGCTGGGGCGGTTCGCAATTGGGTAGATGACAAATAACGACCAATTTGCAGTATTGGGACGGCATAGAAAACTGACCTCAATCCCATGACGATAGAGGTGTCTTAAAAGGTGAAAGAAGCTATCCGCTAGGAACGTTGTATCAGGTATCAATCTTATCATTAAGTCAGTTTAAATTTATATTATTGGCAGTGTCAAACATTGAACTTCAAAAACAACAATCGCAACGAATCGAGAACTCAAATAATCAATCTCGACTTAATCTCAAGTACATTCCCAATGAACTTACACTAGCGGAGATTCGACTCGGATAATATACTGACCCTGCTCGTTGTTTTCATGGAACTCGTAGTTTATTCCGGCAGCTCAGAGGTCTACTAATTACAGGTGTTGCTAAGCAGTGACTTTTGCACAAAAATAAAAAAATCTATTCTACAAAATTTTTATTAGCTTTAAGTAACTATACCCCTAAATGTCCTATTGCTGATTTCTCTAAAAATATGATTTGTGGTGTATAAATGTTACAATGATCCACCACTTCGACTAAATACAGATTGGCAGAAATCTCTGGAATTTTGAAATATTACGGCGAAAAAATTGTTTCATCAAACAGATCTTCAACAAAGTCATCGTAAGTGGGTTCCGTATTTCCATTTTTAGATACGGCTTCCACAGAAGTTTAAACAAACCTCTCCATTTACGGAGAGCACTATGCTAACAATGTCATGTTCGGGGTAATATTGGCTTCAGATACCGTTACTTTTATAGGGTTGTACAAATCTCGAGCAAAGGAACTATCCGACAAACTTGAATTTGTCTAAAAAGATTCGGTACTTTATCTTTTTGATGTAGGGATTTTCTCCACTAAAAGTTTTGTACGTTCCCCGAAAAAGGGCCTTCCCTTCTTGAAACTATGTTGTAGGTATTCGATCTTATAAAGAAATTTTCATAGAAATCTGTTTTATGCTAAATTACTAACGAACTTAGAGACGGGCCAAGAAATGTTATCTAATACATAAGTAGGTAAATAACTAGTAATTAGAGTAGTAAAATATTTAACCCATCGGGTTCGACCTTCATTAGTTTCTAAGAAAAATGTTTAGTATAAGAAATATCATTATCTTTTTGTAATGTTCTTTTTGTTTGTTCATCTAATTTTAAAAGTTTACAGCCACATTCTTATTTGAATTAGTGAGGTCGCGTCTACTGCATTTGCAACCATTGACCTTCAGCGTTGGTTTTGTACGCATTTACTAATGAAATAACTGTAATTTATTTTTTAGTTCGATTTCTTGTGCATATGAGCCATTGCCTTAATTTGTTCCAGTGTTTTCTTTCACATCTATTTATGACAATGTATAAAATTGTCATGCTTATCTTAACATTATTTAAAATAAGTATAGTTTCTAATTTCAAAAAATATATTATAATTTATATCAGTTACATAATAAGAAACCAATAAAATTCAAAAACAAAACCATAACTTAACTGTGAAACTCATTATTTGAGAAAATCGATACTCCTTAATTGGCTTACACTTAATTGGCTTCACTGAATAAATTCAAATTTAAGTCATTTTAGGTTTATCATGACTACCACATGAATATTATCACATACGACAATTGGTATAAAAAAATTAAATATTGGGACCTAATGCTCTGAGCTCAATCCCGCTTAGTAAACCAGGGTGTCGCATTAGGCTAGATACGGGCCCGGCTTGGTGGTACTGTAAGGGCTTCTCTAAGATATATTAACAATATTATTATTACTACGCTGTATACTGTATAAATAAAATTTTAACATCCCGATATTTTAACAGCCCGCCTAGTCAGTTACTAGTAGTCCAGTCAGTTAACATAAAAACTAGGTTAAAATATACTGCTGATAATAAATTTCGTAATGAGATTTAAACTGGATAGTCGTGTGTAGCAAAAACATTTTAAGGGTCCAAAACAAGGGATCACGAAATGACGTGTCGTCCTAAATATTTGTTACCTCCATCAAGTCAGTATAGCGTGCGCTAGCAACCCGCCGACCATAAACTGTAAATGTTCGCTGAGAAACGTGATGCCAAGGTAGACAAATATAAGAGATAGAAGAAATTAGGAGGCTAGGTATATAGGTACATTTTATTAACAATATGTAACTTCCTAATTGTTATATTTAGGCAAACGCAAATATATTTTCGTAATATTATATTAAGTAGCTATTTGCAGAAATTAATAAATAATTTCAATCTTAACTCATTAATGGCCTGCTAATGATCACGTGTCTCTTAACTGAGGAATCGAAGTGTCCGCAGTTTTTATGCCACCCTAAGGCCTGTGGCATAGCTTAACGATTCTCACGTAATCATAACATCACTGCTGATTGCTTAAAGAATGTTACCACTAGTGTTCACGGTCACCCATCCACTTTCCAACAACACCTGCAGTTACTTAACTTCTTCAATCACTTAGTCTTAGGCACTCAAATTAAGCATTCATTTATTAACACCGAGTTATAAATTATTTGCGAAATCTTCAACTTTATCATTAAACGTCCAAGAAACTTGCATATTCTTATATTTAAATTTACTGTTAAGACATTTAAACCGACGATTTACTGCGACTGAGGTAATCAATTCCATTATGGCGTAGGTAGAGCGTTCATCTCTAGGGTACAAGCTTCTCCTAGACTGCTGATTGCAAATGTGAAAATTGGATCGCATAATCTTAGTAAATATTCAAGCGGTTGCGAAAGCAATCAAACTCAACTTGGACGTTTATTAGGGGAATATCAAACTTATGTGTCTGTTTTGCTGACTGATAAGTTCAGAACTGATATTGCACATCGTGCGAAATTAAACATAACATGTTGAGAAGTCGTCGCTCCGCTTTGTTTTTGTTAGGAATTTGGTTTCATAAACATATTCCTTTTATCCAAAAAACTTTACTTGTGAGTTTGTTACCATAATTCTATTAAACGCCTGCACTACTAAGCACTTTGTGGTACATTCAAGAGAGCCAATGTATAACTCAATACAATTGGACTCAGTAAGTGGTACTATTGTCGAGATACTTAAAGAAACAGCCAAATTATTAAGTTATTAACACGCCTTTATTACTTACATAATATCTGAATATAACAACATAATTATAAGTAGATAGTAATGAAACTATCAATAGCAATACATTAGAACGCATCCAACACACTTGCAACTGACAGGAGCTAGTTCGAAGATAAGGACGCCTTAATAAAATCTTTCTGCCTTATTTATAACTCTCAAACAAGTTAATCTCCGAATTAACTATAGTTTAAAGAGCAGATTACAGTTTACTCTGTGCTTAATCTGAGTATAAAATATATTCTATACATCTGTGTATAGTGTTACTTTTTAACCATCGATTTAAATTAATCAATGTTTGTTAATAATATGTAGTAAGTACGTTAGAAACTACGGAAACACATTTATACGTCATTAATTAATAATTATTTACAGCTGAACGGTTAACATATAAATATAATATTTTTTGAGAGCTTGAAGAAACATGATTTTGAGAACGTGAGATACATTGTCGTTATGATTGTAACGTAAGCCGACTTTAGAAGTAATGAAATAAAAACTTGACGACGAATAAAGTCACGAGCATGTTTATTTATAATAAAAACAATAAGGAGAAGAAAAGCTATCAAACAGAATGCCTTTATTCCCACGAGGGCAATTTTTCATGAAAACTTGAGCGAGTTAAATGTCTAATGGCAGTGTGAAAAAAATACAATGGAGGAGTGAGGAACGTGTATGTTAAATGTATTTCAGAAAACATAATACATACTTTGTAGACGCCAATTGAAATGATGTTTGATAAATTACATAACATTTACAACGATCAGGTTATTTTATTATAGTAGGTACGTTTGTGGTGAGTGTACGATTTGTTCCGATTTGGAAGTATTGAAAAAATGTTAGAGATAGAATTTGTAATATCATGAAGCCTTTATATTTTTACTGTGTTTTTATCCAGTGGTAATATAATATCCGGAAATAGAAAGGACCAATTAATTACGTCTTGTTCGAGAATAAATGGAAATGAAGCTTTATAAAGATTTCACGGTTAATTCTACAAGGAAAGTTGGTCGCTAATTAGGCTGGGAAATAAGCGTATTATTCCATTTGTTAAAGAAGGGAGTAAATAATGGTGTATTTTCCTAAACAAAATTAAAATTATTTAATTCGATTGCACTATCTAATATGCTTTGAGTCCAAAGTTAGTTTAAATAAAAACTATAAGTTACAAGAAGCAAGTTAGCCTAGAAAACTGTGAAGGAGGAACAAAAGCTATCAAACGGATGCCATATATCCCACGAGAGTAAGTGCAGTGTAGTCAGAACATGTTTATTTTTGTACTGCAAAGCGCGATGACTTGGAAGAGCCAGGCGACAGATTTATAACAGCTACTATTGAGCTAAGAGATAGAAAATTAAAATGTTGTTGGAAATATAAAGAAAACGAAGTTAAACAATATGTTTCTAATAATTAAATGTTTTTATGATATACCTAAATGTTCCTTTAAAAAATTACTCTAACATGTTTTCATTATTTTTCGCCTAAAGAATGTCACGTGACCAGCACAAAATACGCTGAAAAAAAATTACTATGTAACTACAGTCTCGAACGTAATTCATGATCCTGTTGCTTAGTTGCTAAGCTCTGCCTGCCGACTGAAAAGTTCCAGGTGCATTTCCTGGCTTGGTCAAACCTCTCTGTGATAGATAAAAGGTTTTTCTCGGAAGATCGCGTTTATCTAATCGACCTTTCCTATTTTTTTTTCATTAACCACAAATAGTGCGTATTCACTCTTTTTCTCTCCTGTAAAATTACCAGTTGTATATTACGATATAATTTATTATGCAGGAGGGGACGCTATGTGTTTAATGTAGTGTTGTATATTCTTCGAACATTTATTATTAAAGATAATTAAATTCCTGGTACATGAACACTAGAAATTATCAGTTTAAAGGCAATTTTAAATTCCATGTAAACCGTTGTTAGGATACGATAAGTGATTTATTAATATTACAAACTAGGGGTACACTGAAAACCGAAGCTGGAAACCTCGCTCCGAGTTGGAAGCCTCCAATTACAGGTGCATCCGGTGGTCCGGCCTGGTTTCCGCCGGCCTATTCCGCGCCGACACTCATTCCCGCAGACTTTATTGTGAGAAATAAAATTAAATGCCACCTATTTTAGGCACAGGTCCATAATAATATTAATAATATTTTTTTAATTATTTTTAAATTATTTATACCCCGCTGCGCCAAAAGAAGGGTAATGTTTTCGAAGTCGGGTTTTTTAAATATTTATATTAAATATTAGACACTTGATATCTTTCGTAGTTATTCTATTATTATCTAAACCGTTACACTTACCTTACATTTGCAGGATTTTACAAACATACATTCAGAGTACAAATACTTTCTAAAACGGTAGAAATAGTAGGTTAAAAGCTTCTTGATTATTTTGGTCTACTTAAGGGTAAAAACAAAAAATGGCAAGGGAATAATAGAATAGAGGCACCCTATTAGAATCGTCTTTGCATTGGATTTGATTCCATTATTTAAATCTCCCTCGGAGTGATAGTAGCCAAACCAATTCAAAATTAGAATAGGTAAGCAATGTTTCCGCTTGTTACCTCATCGGCTGCTTTAGAAAACTGAAATGAAGCATAAAATGAGGTTTCTCCTGACTTTGTTCCAGCCGGGTTTAAAGAATACGAAATGTCGAGAGCGTATAATCAGGCCTATTTGCATTTTGTTTAGTCCACCTCAGAGTAGGTATGAATGGCAACGAAATTATTGATCGTACTGCCAAAATATCGTTTTTTATAACTTTTTAAAACTAAGGAAACACTTCATGATTAGATATAAATTACTTCATAGAATTTTTGATGTTATAAAATTAACCGATTTATAGAAAGAAATAAATAAAATATTTTTTGCAATTGTTTGTTTGACAAAATTTAAAAACCTATGTATAATTTTAGAATCGGTAATTAATTTAACTCTAGATAATATTTGTCAACTGTTTTTTTTAAACATTCTGTATTTTTATTGTAATTTTTAAGCTTTTATATTTACCTATAAATTCTAATAATTACTTTATGTGGACCCAAAGTCAGTAACATTTGTACTATTTTAAACTACATAGTTCTAAAATATACATCATTAAGTAAAAAGTAATAATAAACGGTAATCATCACTTACGATCAATTGATTGTTCTGCTCTTTTGTTGAGTATTTGCCTAAAAATACTTTTAATAAAGCAACAAAATTATAGTATAATATAGTAAGTAAGTTAGTTAAGTATAGTATAGGGCATTTTGTCGTATAGGCTAGGAAACGAGCTAAAATAAATTGACGAGTAACAGCTACCCCGGCTGATATAAAGCTTTGCAAATCACCTTGCTTAGGCCGAGTGAGTATTCGGTGTGATAAACTACAAATAAATGTACATAGGTACTCGTTTAGCAAACATGTTACGCAATTTTGGTGTCTTGCAAAGCTTTGTAAATGACTTTGCTCGGAGCTTCAGAATGTACTCGTAGTGTGCAAAATAGGAGCAAGTAATTACACGATACTTTGTGGTTAGATACATACGACCTGCCGAAGACGTAAAGCCAATAATGCATTAATGTTGTAGGTAGCTGCTTCTGTGTTCTGTGTTTGAAGTCTAGTTATATAATCTTTAACCATTACACCAGAAGGGGATGATGTTTTATGCCCATTTCTTTGGCTCGCTCTATTGCCCAAACGGCTTGACAGATTTCAATAAGAGGTAGGTAACCTCGAATTCGTCTCTTCTGTGGTAGTGAATAAATAAATAAATCTATCATTACCTTGACTCCTCATCCCCCAAATACAGTTTTAAGCAGTCGAATTTTTTGTTTAAGTAACCATTCTTTCATTATCTTATCAGAAAAGAACAGGTGCTAAAATATTATGCGATACATCGATTGCATAATAGTTATTGGTATTGATAGCATGGCTTAGTTTAGATTCCCAAGCCATTGTTACATAATGAATCATAAAAGCAATCTGGTCTAACTACAGTACGTTTCACACAACATTTCTTCTAGATGACACACGTTATCAACAGTCAGCTTTTCATCATGCTCATTCTATGTCAACCTTTCATAACTGTGGTTTTGAAATTACGTACCGATGACTTGTCTTTCAAAACCTCACTTCCGCGCTCTTTTCATATCTCCGCTTCAATTTCGTGGAGCAATTTATATGCACTTTGAAGCGGTAGGCGTTCAAAAGCACCTCACGTTCCGCGCTTGTTCCTGGAGAGTGCTACTGTTAAACACGGTTTTTTCTACTGAAGAAGCGTCTTGATGACGTCGTTCATAGTTAATGAGCAGCCAGTATCCGTAGGGCGTTACGGTGAAAATTACCCGCTCTTTAGAGGCCTGACGTTTGCCAACTCCCTTGAAGCCGGGATGACGTGAAAACAGCTTCCGACCGTAAGTTATTGTTTATTGCCGGAATGACTTCCTTTTATCATGCACCTAGGAAGTGCTCAAGTCTACAGGTTGTTTCATAGTGTGCTGTCCAGTTCTATAGCCAAGTAAGCCTAGAACATAATGGTCTTGTAAATAGACCTTTTATCTAACAAGCTTCCTTTAGAATCCTTACAAAAGAAGGCATTGAAAAACGTAGTATTACTACATGGTTCGTACCAATCTTAAGCTCTACAACAGTAGTTTGCATTGACATTAAACGTCAAACTTTGAAAGGCATTATACCTTCTCGTAGGTATCTTCTAGACGAGGTAGCAAACTACAATATTACCTCTTACAAATGACGAAGAGGATAATGATCCTTCTTAAAACCTACATAGAAAAGACGTATGAAGACAGGTAATAAAATTTATTATAAGGAAAATCTTTGTTCTATAGTTTTCCAGAACTCCTTTACCGTGGTTATCGTAAAGTAGTTATTGACATAGTTTATTATTCACTAAAGGTATTCATTAATTTTATATTATATCAAGTACAAGAACACATTCAATCCTTGAGTAATCAATGCATAATCTACACGTGGTTGAATATAAATAGGTTTTAATCAGATATTTTAATAATAAATGTGTAAAATTCTGCACAAACATAATGCAGGTACGTAAAGTGCCTATGGTTTCACAAATTTTAAATATGGAAATATAAAAATACTTAATCGTCTGTCAAAGTAGACAAGAAAAAATTTTTGCTCAACTTAGGGGGGAACGGTAATACACTAACTAATCTTACTGACATTTAATACAAAAAAAATTACTTCCCGACTTTAATTAACTAGATTAATTATTAAACTTTTATTTTTTTGTAGTGGTCAAATATAAATAAACATTGATTCTGGTTAAACAAGGTCCCACACATTTCAATTGGTTGTAGTATGCCCGCGGCATTGCGTCCAATTGACCTGTCTCAATATGCTAAGAATTTAGCTCTCTGCTAACATTATGAACCTGAATATAATAATTTGTAATATAATTTTTTAGCGTAATAGATTACTGTCCGTAAACCACAGAAAGCAAATAATACATTTTCTTAAGTGGTAACAACAAGTAACAATAAGTAACTGGATTTTTAAATATTCAGTAATTAACTATGGCGTATTATCTAAAGATATATGTATTCACTTGAGGAAAATAGTGTTACCTTTAGTTGATATCATATGACTAAAAAAATCGACAATTAACTCTGGAAACCTATGACTGACACAATGTTGAATGATTCAAAGGTAGGCATAATATTATTATTACATTTGATCCTCGACGAAAATATTAAACAACGAACATTTAAAACCCTTCATCACCTTAAACAATATAAATGATTTCCTTTTCTTTGTTATGATTGTGACCGCATCGCACGCCAGCATCACATTGTAAAACCACCGACGTCATACATATTTCCACCGTGATAGTTAACGACGATTCAATATGTTTAGTACGTAATATAATAGGTAGGTACTTACAAATACCGTTACATTAAAAAAATACAAATATTTTCAATATACGATTCTTCATGTCTTTTTTATGTTACTCCTCATTGCTTAATCTAGAATAATGAACTCTAAATTCAAAATACAAATTTTCATTGCCAACAACTACACAAAAGTCATCACCAATGATTTATCATTTTTCAACTAAGCAGTTCCACTGAGAGCAGTTTATAATTATATTTAAGTCTGCAAATATTGTATCATAATAATATTAATCTATGGGATGCACTTGTGTTGTTAAAATTATCCCAATATTAACATAATGACAGCTACGAGAATTTTGTCGTCAGAAATACATGCACAAATTCAGTTATCTTTCATCAAAAATGAATAGTGGAGATAAACTAGTTACCAACATGAACAATTGCAACAATTTTGGAGTCCAACATGTTGTAGAATTGTAGGTTGTTTGCTGAACCACAGATTCCATTGCATTCAACCAACAACCAACTGCGAAACTTCTATACAGAGATTGCGAGCTGTCTCAGCAGTTTTGCTAAATTTATTCATTCGCTTTCAGGATCCGAGATATTCACGGACGTATGAATTTATTTCACCTTTCGAAACCCTCTCCTCATTATCCCTACTTAGTTTAGAATACTGCGTATATGCTAATTATTGCTGAGACCATGTAGAAATTTCAGGATTAGACGTATATAAAAATAAAAGTTGAATAAAGCCCGGCTACAAACCATACAAAATGTTAACATTTACAATATCTACATCTACCTAGTATATGGCAAACAACAGAAAAGTTGGTTAGCAATTAAATAACCTTCTGTTTCTAGAAGGTGGTGCAAGATGAGACTACTGTAATTATTATCAATATTATAATTGAAGTTACAGGATACTAGAGTATGAGCAGACCAGACTAGTAGAAGTTGCTGACATTATTTTAACCATCGATGCTAAAAACTAGTAAAGAAATAACCTACGAATTTCTTAACACACTATTTTGTAACTCCAAAAAGAACCTTTTGATCAGTTTATATGAAAAATATAAGCAAATCACCACTGCATAATCGCACAGAAACAACGCTTTTATTTACAACACCTTTCTTTTTACGTTGACGATTTGGGTAAGCCATTAAATCAATAATATCGACATAATTACCACAAAATGCGCATTAAATTTAATTTTACACGATATGAAGTAGCCCTTTTTAAATTTTACACGCAACGTGCATTGAAACCATCGTCACGAAAGACATTGTAAAAAGAAGATGTAACAGCGTCTACCGTCTCAGAACGCTAAAAATAATAATACTATTGAAGTAGAGCCAAGTTCAAACTAAATAGTATAGTATTAATTAGTGGTAATATGGAACGGTTGTCTATATTCCGTGGGAAATGTCACGTACAGATGGAGACAATCGGAAAAATGTAATCAATTTAATAAGTTGATCTGCTCTGGTATCCTCTTCAAAAGAACGTGAGTAGTTTCAAGTTTTTCACAGGGAAAAAACCCGTTTACACGTGTTTGACATTGATTCAGTTGCCAATAGAAATACATCCGCTAACATCTTTTATATATACATATATATGCTTTGGAAATATGTACTTAGTAATAGTTTATTTATCTGAGACAAAAATTTGAGTATCAGACTAATTGTCATCAATAGTGATTGATCTTGTTGTTATTACTAAAACATATTGAACATATATTATTGTGATGAATCTAATATAGTAGGAAAATTATAACGGAAACCATTACATGTCTGTTGCTGGCAGTATTTAATACTGATACCGTTCAATTGTTTTCAGAGCGAAGATCGAAACAAGGTACACAAGTCGAGCGCCAACGGTTGTTGAATAATTCTCGCTGCAATATTTTCAAACTGGATATTGTGTGACGATACTCATTCGTTGCTCGTTTATTCGACGTCCAATGATTAATATATTCTCCAATATGGAAATTGAGTGTAGTGCGCATGTGACTTAATTCATTATTAGAAGAACAATATAAGGAGAGCACTCGCTGGCGGCCGCTTTTCAGGCTGGTCGAAGTGTTCCTTCGGTTTAAAATAATATGAATGGTGTCTGTGCTCTCGATCCTCTCATTGATGTGACGCTATAAAGGTCTTAATTTCAATCAAAAAGTCAGTGTTGTGAAGCGATGGCGAAAGACAGTAGTGATTTCAGTAAGTTTCGTGTTTGTCAATACATTTATTTACATTTAGTGGAAGTGTTTATTAGTTAATTGACTAATCGTCATGAAGTAGGTACTTGATTAATGTGTTCCTATGAATGTGTTTATTGATTAAAAATATTTGACAAGTTTTTAGTATATTAACTTAACTTTCTTTGATCTTTAAGCACTACCCAAAGTGCTTTTAGCCTGATAGCAAATAGCTTTACGAGTACTTAACTGATGTAGAGTTTGGTCAAAAGAAAATTACTGCCTGCTAGTTCAAAAAATCATGACGTTTTCTGAATTATAAGCAGTATAATTAATATACTGTAAGTATTAATTCACTTTCGTATTACAGGCTGTATAAATATTTAGTCTATCAGGAGGCCGAAGATAATAACCATGATAGTCATTGTTATCGAGGCCTCAGAAATTACCATAGATTCAGATACTGATAAATTGACAGTTAAAATTGTAACGGTGTAATTTATTTTTAAATTATGTAAGGTAATTTATAAATTTTGTAATTTTTTTGACATTTGTTAAGTGAGGTGTTACTTCTTATAACGAAAAAAAATTTTGAATTTACACCTAAAAAAGAGCGAGGGTTAAAATAAGGTCATCACTTCTTATGCTAGGGTTACAGTAGATACAACAGGATTGAAAACAAATGAAGTACATATACAAATTCGGAACTTTCTTTTAGCCTCTTTGTATGTGGAAATAACCCCATAATTTAAAATAGGATACTAATTTTATGTAACGTGTTATAATCTCAAAGCAATTGTGCAGCAGGCATATTAAATGAAAGTAATTTTACGATTATAAATATGCCTGCAGAAAATTAACTTAAATTTTAATATATTCCTAGTAATTGTAATAGTAATTGAATTCTATGATTGTGGTAACCAAAAAGTTAATTGAAATTCGAATAGGTGGCTTCGGCAAGGCAGCCCACATACAATTATTTAAATTTAAACTACATTTTATTTCAGATAAAAACGAGGAGATTACAACAAAAAAAGTATTAAGTTCAGACAGTGGTTCCGCCAAAACGTAAGTAAGTATATTTTTTCAAATAAGTGCACTTTCATGTTAATACTAATCGGCCAGCGTTATTAACACGCTTAAAGTAATTTTAAATAAATTAACTAATTGAATTTTAATAAAAGTTTGTAGAATAAGATTAAGTTTATTTTATACTGTAATTGCTAAATTAATTAAAGCTTGCAATACATTTGCAGATTATCATTTGTTATATGAACTGCACCACGTAGCAACAGTTATTTTATTGAAAAAAAAAGTTTTGTAGCTATTACCACTCCTAAATAATATGTCAAATATAGTCCATAACTTTAAGCTCTATTGACCATTATGATTCATGTGAGTGTTTACAATATTTTTAGTAATAAGACGAAACGTTGACTGGGCCATATGAGGAAAATTTACTACTTTTACCCGACTGGGCCAGAATAACGTTAATTTTTTCAACCATAATGTACCTATGTATATAAATGTGTGTTTATGTATGTATATATTAATGTATATTCATTACTTTGGCCCACTCTATAGCCTACCACTTAATTAGTGTCATAGTGTTCGACGACATTATGGGAGTGGCATAAACTATATTTTTTATTATAATATTTTTAGTAGTCGGGTGATTTTTTTTTTCAATTACTACTAAATAATCTAACGTATATTTTAGACACTACAAAAAACCCCGAAGACTTTTTATACAGCATCATTTAACGCAACGAACCTATTGCATAGTTTAAAGAATGATGAACAAAAACAGATAAGGAAAAAGCAACTTTGTTTTATAGCTACTATTTTTAATTTTATAAATCGTCGTAGCAGTGCTCATAGTAATACTATACTATACTTAGATATATTTTTATTCGTATCTCACTCAATCCTAAATGAGGAAAAACGTGACTGAATTTAAATGGTATCTAATTCTAATATCATTAGACTGACTATGGTGTTGACGAGTCTTTATTTTGTTATAAATTAAAATTAGATAGATATAAAAATCTTTTTATACCTAATATGCAACGGACAAACGTTGTTCTGCAACTTATTTTGGCTTTTATACTTGTTTTCCGCATCAGGTGCCTACTGACGATCTTTAAATTTGTATTTTAGTAAATTCCCAACACGTGTGCACACATTGTACAATCACATTCTTAATGTTTTTCCTTAAAGGCGTTTCAATATTTGTATAATATTTTTTTTGCTGGTCCCTTGAATATCAGCACCACATATCGGGTCTAACTGTACCTAATCCAATACCTTACCCAGTCGCTCTTAGATACATCACAATTGATTTATTAAAATTGGGCAAGCCGTTTAAGAAGAGTTCAGTGACAGACACATCTACGTTATAATTCTATGTACATGTTAAAATATTTAAGATAGTTAATTTGTAACTGGATAATTTAAGCATTACTTAAGTCTTATTAAACTTCATATTTTAGCCCTCAAGATGATTGTAAGGAACAACACAATTGCATCATAAAAGCGTTACGCGCCCTACCCACCGTCACCGAGCTAAAACAATATACCGGTGTATTAATTTGTGGTAAGTACCGCAGCCAATTTCATTAGCTACAAACTCTCTACACGTTTTTACACGTTTTCTACTCAATCTAGAAAAAGTAAAAATACGTTATACTAAATATCTCCTACAATTTATCAGTAGGTGATAACTGATAACATGATGGTAAGAAAACAATCGGAAATCTAGTTTTCTTTTCTTGCAAGCAAGTAATTAAAGTTACAATGTGTCATGTGTAGGTACAGTCACGGAGAAACCAAACAAAATAAATAAGCACCATTGCGTCATAGGATATATCACAATTGGAAGATAGGTTGTCTTTTATTCTCTCCAAAAACTTCTTGGTGCTTTTCTAGACTGTTTAATAAACACCTCAAGTACCTACATGTTTCTTTGTCTATTGAATTAGACTGTGTGTTACCTTATATCAGCCAATATATAACAGTTTTCGTTAGATAGAGCCTCTAACAAGTCAAAGCTGTTCCTCATAGTTTTAATATATAACCACAATAGTTTCCTCATCACCCAGTATCACACTATAATCATTTATATTAATTGTCTTAATGATTCCAGCATTGCAATGTCGGCACGCGTTATAATAACATCTTGTTTATTAGTAATTAGTAATTTTACTCAGTAGATTCCTGTATCAAGTATCATCCTTGGAATCTTACAGACAATATTTGTTTCATACTTGTTTATACCAGAGATTATACTACAATTTAGTAGCCTCCTTTAGGTCTTATAAAGTGAAAGCTATAATCAAATCGGCTATGGTCATATTTTTCATTTATAACGCTTAATGCTCACAGTTCCTTAACTTATTTTTTCTAAATCTAATAGAAGTAACTGTTACAAATTCATTATTAAGCACAGAAGCAGTTCCAAAAGCTACAGAAATACTTCTTATAAGTGGCGGTGTAACATATTCCATAATACTGATCTTACCGATCCAAATCCAGAGAGTTTTGGTCGATTGTGACCACAGAGCGGGTTTTTAGTATAGTTAAAGATACATTATTAGATGAAATATAATATATTAATATACTTTCAAAGTAAAATAAGTTCTAGATGCATCAACAAAATTATAGTTACAGTTAGTAAGGTGAATTAAATTTAAAATTAGACATAACTACTGTAGTTTACGCTCGTAAAACCTTGCACTACTTGTATATGGAAATTATTTAAAGTTTGTGTGGGCCTACCATTAGATACCCTCTAGCTAGCGACATCATCATTAAAGTTTCCATGTTTGCCAACCTAATTTAGTTAAGTAACCTAACCGTGTTTACCCAATTAGGAGGTTTAACGTCTTAAATCGTAAAATAAGTTTGTTCTCCACTCCACAGTAACTATTTAAGAACGTGTCTGCAAGTAAACAAACGCAGGTAATTTACCTATTCACACGATTTGTACCACTTGTAGATGCCTGAAATAAAAACATTTAAACATTAGAATTCGATTCCGACAATCAATTGAGTAGAAATTTCTCATACAGGTATTACTTGTACTTATTTATAACATTTCCAATCACTTTTGGCGACCGTTACAGTAGGTAGGTACCTAATATTTAATATTCTGTAAATATTTTTCGGCTTATTTCATTTTATGTGAATACGTAGAAACCAGGAACAGTATTTACCTACCTTCATCGTATTATTGCATATTTATATTACACAAAATATCCTTTAATGTACTTGAGATCGAAAACAATATGATAATTAGGTAGGTAGGTATAAGCTAATTATTTAAAAGAATGAAAATAATTTGAATTTCCTAGGTACTTTCTTCCGGGCTCGTGGTGTAAACGAACATGCCGAAAGGCCCTCGGCCCTCGAGTCACCACTGAATGTAATTCACAAGTAATGTTTTGTTTTCAGGTCTCTCAATATGGGGTTCTCTATGGTTCGTATTCCGAGATCTCGTTATCCCAGGAGGATTCGTCTTCAACATGGCAGCTATATCAGTGTCAGGTTACATACTAGGTCACACTTTAGAACGATATACAACACTATGCCCTATGGTAGGGATGACCCTCGCTGGAGTCCTTTTCAGAAACCTCACCCCTTGGAACCACTTGGAAGATCCTGTTGCTAACTCCATCGATTTTCATTTGAGGTACAGTTGACATTTCTATTATTTTAAATACTTACTTTAAGTAATTTTATTCGTAGTCGTAACGTTGCCCTGCTTGGATTTAGCTAGGGGGGAATTAATCTAGTTAATTTACGTTAATAACTGAATAACGCTATCAACTGTCACTATTCAAGCTATACAACCCACAACATAAAAACATAAATGCATGACCTTTAAAAATTCAAGAAGTGGATATTCTGTCTCGATTCGAATTTACGATGATAGCGATATCTCTATGCTTACTCTCGTGATACAATCGGGTGATTGATACACTTATAAGATTTACGACTGTAATTGACATTTTAATTTATATAGCTATATAAGCGATAAAATAATAAAGAGATTCACAGATGAAATCATGTTTAATACTAATTTATTAAAAGTAATCCACGTTCGCTTCGTTTCGATATAACCTTTTCTTGAATACACACATACGCAATACTGCTATTTAATTATTGTAGGCGTTATGTATCTTGTTTTATCGATTACGATTAAAAAATACCTAACAGGAAAAAACTGGTTCACTCCGTGACAAACTCTAAAGATAAAACCTATTGCGTTTAGTTGCATAATATAAAAACTACCATAACATAGAACATAACAAAACTACCAATTTTTTCGCCTCTTTTTCCCCACCTTTAAACACCAAATAAAAAAAAACTGAATTTATAATCAGGAACCATGCATGCACTTAGGATCAGAAGAGATCGCAATCAATTGCTATCTTACAAAGTTTAAATAGCAAAATCAATTTAATTGATGATTTTTATTACAGACGTATTTATCCCGTAATCATTCTAACAAGAGGACCATTAAGTTGGAATTGGGAGTACATAAAGAAAAACTCCGTGAAAGTATTTTCGTTAGCAACTATACCTTGGATCATCGAGTGTTTGTCAATAGCCTTATTGACGCACATGCTTCTTGGGTTTCCTTGGTACTGGGGTAAGATGATATCAGAAAACGATAAATACACATACTAAATGGACGATAGTAAACATCGTGTGGAGGTTTTATAAACAATATCATATTTTTACCCGACTGCGCGGCGCACAGGAGGGTAATGTGTTTATTAATCTGTTTATGTATGTATGTTTGTTTATTTGTTGCGCTTTAGAGACAAAATTTGCGAGTTTACATCAATTGATTTTAATAAAAAAAAAATAGAAAACTTAGTACTTACTTATTTTTTATCCAATAAAAATTGTAACCTAACCTTTGTCTCTTATATCCATAACTAGAAACTGATATTTCCTTACATATTTAAGAATAATTAACCCTATGAATGCATTAACATAAAGCGTATGAATATCTGGCAGGCATTCACCTCGGGGCTATTCTGGCTTCGGTTTCCCCAGCAGTCGTGGTGCCAACTTGTAATGCATTGAACGCCCGAGGACTGGGCGTAAAACACCAAATAGCATTGTTAGTGGGCAATGCTGGAGGATTAGACACGGCATTCACAGAGGGAATGTTCGGAGTAATCAACACTGCAATATTTTATCAATCGCCACCGACTTACAGGATAGTAAAGGTAAGTTTATTCATTTACGATACCGATACGACAAAATGTCGCACAACGACATTGGCGGGCGTGTTGTGTGCAAATAGATAACTTTATATAAAATGGAAGCGCGGAACTATTCACTCAATCACTTTTTGAATGTAAGCCAGTATTCAGTATCTTATAACTATTTGCTATTAATTTTACAAGTTTAGAATAAATTGTTTGTAATTTTTACGATCATAAAACCATTTTCACAATTCAGCGAGTTTTATCAATAACAATTTTATTTTAAGAAAACCACCTTCACAGGCCAAATTTAAAGTCTGATATTTTAATTTAAACACATTTCCCACAAAGACAGTCTAAAACTTTGATGGTCCATTTTTTCTGATCGTATCTATGTCATAAAAATTTGTAATTTTTCAGGCTTTCCTGGCAATATTCGTCGGCATAGGACTTGGAATCCTGTGGGGCCTATTAGCAGATGTAATCCCAGACCACAGCGACTTCTACGCACCGACTATACGAAGTGTGCTTCTGTTTTCTGGCGGTTTACTCGTTTCATATGTAGGCGCGTACTTTGGTTGGGGTGGTACAGGTAAGTCTATGATAAATACTAGTCTTTTCTCTTGGTTTAGGAACCAAAATCGTATGACACAGGGGTTATATATTTTTATGAGATTCAGTGATCTTTCAATGGTCTATTTTACCACCCCGTACTTCTTTTAGATATTTAATGAAATGCTTGCTAACGACAACTACATTTGATGACGTCACGTGTATTCAAAATACAGGAACGTTCAAGATATTTTGCTGCTAGCCACTAGCTAATACCCATCGATCTACCATCGCAGCAGTAGAAGCTTAACTCGTTCGATCACATACGATTGACGTAGGCTATCACACTATATCTAACCGCTTCACTGGTTCCGAAAATAAATTGCAATCATCGTCGGTTTTCGCGAAATAAAACACCCTAAACAAATGAATAATAAAGGAAATTGTTAAACAAGAAACAAAACACATAAGTAGGTACAAAATGTCAAGAAAGCAACATGAATCATATATCAACATTGCGTAAAACGCTACAAATCAAATTCAAGTGTAGCTAAATCCGGAGCAATATCCCGTACGAGTCGACCGAACAATCTCATATAGGTAGCGGAATCGGGCTTTCCTTTGATAGAACCGATAGATAAAGGAGCAAAAACCTAATTTAGCTCCGGAGAATCCAGGTGCCGACAGTTGCAAAGTACGTGTCCCGCCTATAAACGATGCGAATACACGAATGCAGCCCGTAAGAAAAAAGTAGCCATTCAGTTGCCTTTGCAATATCACCACAGTTGACAAGTTTGCCTTGTTATTTTCAACGGGACATTATTAAGGTACATTATTGTCGACAATTATAAACAAAAGAAAACTCCGTTACGCTCTTTATTAAGCAATATTTTACTATTATATTTGCGTAGAAATGCCCATTGCGTACTACAAAGACGACATTAAGTTGTTAATGACATCATTAATTCACGCGTTGAAAATCGCTCACGTATTTCAATATTGCGCACTACAAATTACTCGGCGACGTATGATTGTATGTACAGAAAGTATTATAGGCGAAGCAAACATCGTTAGAATGTATTTTTGTGTCCAATGTGTGTTTCGATGAAAACTTTCCCAAAACTCGTGCAGCCAGAGAATTAAACCCACGAAAATGAAATTCTCACTCTCTCACTGAAACCGCGATCGCAAAGCAAATTGCCATGCAATAAAACGACGCCTGAAATAATTCTGATATATCTTCTAAGTAAAACGTCAGATAGGGTTTCTGCTGTTGCTATTGCTGTGAACACACTCAATTCTAACAGACAATTAAACAATCAAACTATAAAAATAATTAGTAGTTACGTATTAATAGGAATACAAAAAACTCCACTGCTAATAGTGGGCTTCAAATTAAAAAATATATAATTATGGTCTGTGTCACTTCCCCAATAGGGATTAATTTAATGATACTTAATATTATGTTGAAATCCATTAAATCGTTCAAGAGTTAGAACTAGCTAAAGAAATGAACATACATAAAAACGTTTTAAAAACATTACCCTCGGTCTTATTCAAAATAATAATAATTTCACGTCATTTTCGTTAGGTCCAACAGTGTTGAAACCAGAATTATCACCCGTGAAAATTAACACATTGCTAACCATCAACCAACAGTCTTCTTTCGTCATCAATTGATCATTATTATAATAACAACCCACGTACGTCCCACTCAGCTCTTGTCAAGTCTTGTACCATTATAAAAGGTGGGAAAATTCCAGAAATTCCAATCAAGTATTGACAAAACTGAACGATTAAACCATTATATTATTCCATTTATTTAATGTTGAATCTTCGAATGATTATACGTGAATGTAAAAGAAGAAAGAAGTAAATTGTAATAAAATTAAAGAGCACAATATATGCATACATAAAAGGTATTTAGCTTGTACTTTATTACAAAGAGTGACATAAAGTATATTGTACATTATCACGATTACTATTATGAGAATGTAGTCACAACAATAATACCGAGAGGAAGTGTCATACGACTTACAATCCCATTGTTTCAATATGAATGTATACAATCGGATATTTTGTATATTGTAATGTTTCAACTATTAAACAAAAACATATGAATATCTTATATCACTCACATTGTTCGTAATTTAAAATGTTACCACATAAAAAGTCACTGATACTCAAGACATTTCGACATAAACTATTATAGATAACTAGATTTCTACTTAGCATTGTTTAAAGACAATATCCCAACAGATAATTTTAGTGTGAACATTTTTCATTGTATTTACGTTTACTATTTCACATTACAATTCCAAATTGATAGACTAGGGTACCTTAGGTAGGTAATAAAGTACTTAAACCTAACGTGACTGAAGTTTTATTACATTTTAGTAACATGCTTAAACGCACCTAACGATTGTTAGTATCATTCGTGCCGTTTTTACATTTCGAATACGTCCAATCAATATTTAATATTTATTGAGGCAGAATTACAAACTACGGCCCTTTATATTTATGGAAAGCTACTAATGAAAGAATGTAGACTATTCTTACTTTTTTATTGCCATTTTGATATTGTTAGTATTAAGTATTTTATGTTAAATAGCTACGAGTATGTATAAGTGCTGTGTTGTTTTGCCAGTAACAAAATATTTTCTTTCTTTCTTTTATTTCACAGGTGGTGTGGCTATTATGGTATGTGCGGCAACTGCGTCCACAAGATGGTCGCGGCGAGGGTGGCCCATTAATGACAACCCAGTGTCTGAAGTGTTCAAGTTGTTATGGAGGGTCATGGAGCCCATGCTCTTTTCTCTCAGTGGCTATTACCTCGAGGTAATGTGAAAAATTAGTACCTACTCTAGCTTACGTACATTTATTTCTAAATTAGACTAGACAAGAAAATCTTAGTGACAGAATCAATAATTATGATTATTACATTTTATTTTAAAATTTTAAGCATTGTTTTTATAGAATTTTATACATCAGAAACAATGGTTGTATATTAATAGCCCCCATTAGTCCTCCTTACGATTCTTCTCTTCTTTTAGGAGGCTTAGATTAAATGTACATTCCAAACTGTTTCTAACAGTTAAAATTAAAATATTAAAAGTTGATAATTTATTTCATAAGCTACCTCCCAAAATAAAAAATATTAATTTTAGTATCTTTAACTTGGCTTAACTAATAAAATGTATCCATATATAACGAGATTTCATTTACCTCTCTTAACTTTTGTTTGTATTAACTTTAATTAAATTCTACGCTAGACTTAATAAATAACTTGAGTAAGCCTAGTCATAATCCTTTTCATTCGCGTGAACGCGTTAAAATTATTTATTGGTGGATCTTACTGTTACAAACTGACCCCAATTCTTTGGTCGCGTAGCCTGTTGGTTATCTTTATTAAGTACTACTAATTTTCTAAATAACATTAAATTTCTCTCTTTATTTTCCAAATAAGTTATTATTTTTAATATTAAGCACTTTAATGGACCTCCACACCGACTTTACTGTGATACCACAGGGTTTCCAATTTCCAAAATAAAAACCATTGTAAGGCCAGATATCTACCAATTACGAGGTATAAGCTTCAGAACTTATGTCGATTTTTAAATACATTAACAATGAATATTTCCAAATTATCCTAATTAGGTAGCTGTAACCTGGTAAATGTTTTAATAAGCAAAGCACACAAATAAAGCAAAATACAGGTGAAACAGGTACATTTAAAATATATTCAAGATTTAATTTGGCTGTTGGCGAGCGCGGGAACGTAATTCGATTGTAATATTACGCCCGCCCCGTTGCATTCTCGCTAGTACTGAAATCCATTTAGATAGCGCCTCAAGTCAACATAGAGGCTAATCTGTCTTGGTACTACCAAGTTTGTTGATGTTATTGAACAAAATAGTTTCAAGTAACTCACACGGTATGGACGCCAGAAAATCGAAGAAACACTTAATTGACATCCATTTAGGTGATTTTCATATAAAAATTACCGCATTATTTATTGTAGGCAAATTCACGGTTCCCTGTAAAGTGTGAGCTGTAAAAGACTTAAGATAAGTTAAGCGAACCTTAATTGTGTAACTATGTTGTAAATTCAGGTGAAGGTTCTATACATTAAAAATAAAAGTAAACACTATGATGTTAGATAACTGAGCATTATGTAAAAAATATTAGCAACTTCTAATATTGACCCAAGTTTCATAGCTCAATTCTATAGCCATTAATTTTTGCATATATATTTTTATGGTACAATAGTCACAAAACCATCCGCTCATAAGGGTAACATTATAACTTAAAAGGGATAACCGATACATAATATCAAAGGCATCGCTGATATGTTGCCGGCGACGAAGGCTCTGCTTATTTAAAAGATAATATTTGATTGACCGGGGTAGTAAAATAATAACATCATGTAAGAATGCGAACCATAGCGATTATAGTAAAAGTTACCTACAGAGTCCAGCGATTTCCAGAACGATGAATCTGGTTGTATTGGCTTTTTTTATTATATAAGTCTCGTTTACTGTTAATTTGGGTACACGAAGCAACGATCATGACTTCGGATTAAAGTATAGTTAGAGACCTTACATCTCAGTAAGCCGCTAATTAACGATATTTACTTACAGTATGCTATGCTAATTAACGATATTTACCTACAGTATATACTGTGTTAGTATTATCTTCAACTATCCCTATTTTGTTTATCCCCGGTTTCGTACAACAGGACAAAAACTTGTAAAGGAGTAACCCTTTGTTCATTCTATTCTCGCGAGGGGTAACCGCAATGACCCATCCGTTTCGAGCTTAGTGTAGGGTTCATTCAAGTTCACATAACAAATTCAAGTTTTAATTTACAGGTATCACAAGTGTCTTTGGAAGATTTTGGTCTGATAGTAGCCTGCATATTCTCGGCGCTGATACTCCGTCTGGTGACAGCTTTTCTGGTTGCTATAGGCAACGAACTATCCCTGAAAGAAGGTTTATTTGTTGCTGTGACTTGGATACCTAAGGCCATTGTAGAGGTATTTTTATTTTTTATCCGTTAACTAAGTAGGTAAACCTTATTTCAATAAACTACAGGACAGCTGTGTAAAACATTTAAAGACGCAACTAACTAACCGTCCCTTTAATTTTATTACTGTTTATTTTTTTTTCGAACTAAGTATTCATGATGCAATGACAGAATATCCAACTCTCAATGTGTTCAATTCTAAGCTTTCAATCAATTTAGATATTATAGGTACATAATAATATATTTTTACAAGTGCTCTATCTAAATATTAAAGGTCAAATGACAGACTTGTATTAAAGTTCTGTATAATCAAACTTGTGAGATGTTGAAACACTTCACCCATGAAATAGTCTGGAAGTCTTAGTGCACATACGCTACATACACTGCGTTACTCAAATGCAAATAATTCCCTTGAGCTTTCCCTGTAACGTTGCAAACACGGCATGCTACATGAATGGCAGTTGGAAAACTTATACGCGTTGGAGTGTTTGTGAATTTACTTGCTTTACTATAGGTACACTAAATAATGAAGATATTTATGTTTTATGACATACACTGCGATGAAATAAACAAATTAGAAGTGACTTTTTTAAAGATTTTTTATTGCATTTAATTTTGTTAAAAATGCGTTTTGTTAACATGTTTTATGGGAAATTTAGAAAAGTAAGCATTATTTCATGCAATACAACATTATGTCAGATAACTGCTCTTGCTTATTTCTGTCTAGTTTACTCAGACAACAAACAATCCTCAAAATAATCTTTTTGTTTTATTAAATGTTGTATTAGTTATAATTTGTTAGCAAATCCTACATAGTATTTGTTTTCGATACATTTTTTTATTATAGGATAATTCAAAATCACAGTTTCGTCCTTCAATGGTGAAATTTAATTTAATTTAATTAAATTCAATTTAAATTAATCCCGTCGTAAGCAATTACAAAAATATGGTCACTTTATAACGGAAAAGATTTAAATTTTAACCAAATTGCTGCCTGAATCCGTTATACTGCTTTTATGAATCATGTTAAGCAGTGAATTATGCATGCATATTAAATGTATCGTTATTCGGTTATATAATATCCCCGTGAAATTTCATCGACACATCGGATATACATAATTATTATTGATAAATGTCTTTAAATACCTATATAATTATAGCGTAGCTGCATAAATAAATAATCGTATTTTTGGACATACTTTTTTACGCTAACGGAATAGTTCAAGGACTTCATGAGACAATAGTCGAATGACTTCTATTCCCTATTCAAGAAGCGTAAAGCACCTTATAAAATGTAAACAAAATGTTTCATCTGCTGACAAAGCTTACGGTGCATGAATACTAGCGTCATCGAAGCTCGAAATATTCCCGGGAGAGTCTTACTGCAGAAGACGATACGGAATCAAAGTCGACAGACGCTCTGCATTAAGCCAATTTTAGATGATTACGGTACTCAAGTCTCTTGAGAGGCTCAAATAGATTCTGTAGCTAGTTACATATTTTTGTAAATAATGTATAATTTTTTATTTAGGTACGTCTGTCTACAAAATCTTTAAACGGGCGTTTGTTCTTTTGCGAGACTTAAATATTACTGTCTGAAGCACATAATATGTTACAAATTTATTATTACAATTAGTAAATATCATAAACATTTTATCCTCCCTCTCAATATTCTTCAGTACCTTTTCTCATGTCATTTTTTTACCTGAAAATCCTCTTATGGGTGAAAATGTATACAATTGAGTGTGTTTATATTAAATTATTATATTATATTACCTCCAGGATTCATAAAAAAATCTGTCCTTCATTATAAAGAACACGGAGTAGTTCATGGACGTTAGAACGTAATTAAAGTCGGCGCAAGGGAAATTGATGCGTAATTGTTTTATTGCCAGCTCCACGCAAGAGCAATTAATCATGTTAGAGCGGTCAGTTCGAGCACGCCCCTCCCACGAAACGATCACTTAACATCCATACTACAACACTTTTTATGCCTCCGTTATATTGAGTAGTAATGTAGCAGTTTTCCTAAGAATAGAATATCATATTGATAGACTAAGACTGGATAGAATTAAAAAAGATAGTGTTTCAAACAACGCAGCTTTAATAGGGCTCCATTTTTATTAAATCTATTATGGTTCACTATTATTATTCTACTCAGAAATAATTGTAATTGAATTACAAAAAACTTCATATAACTA
>LGAG01000257.1:1259085-1280494 GCA_001278395.1 Lerema accius
ATTGGTTTGCCGAGACACAATTAAGACTATCAAAGCATTTGTAAATTAGTTGAATCGAGTAGCCAACCAACAATGTGAAACCAATTGCGTTAGGACATTTGTATTAACAACAATACATGGCCACACCTTATGTACCTATCTTTTTTGTCGTACTTGGCTGATTTGTTGCGAATTGTCATTAGACATTAGCTTTGCATTACAAGTCTGTGATCGTTTCATTAACGAAAGAGAGTTACACCGTCAATTGCTAAGACTCCAGTTAAATTCAGTTAGAGTTCCCTTACAGCGTAGCAGTCCTAACAATTTCGACTCGAGCTTGATTACTTCATAGCGAACTAAGAGTAACGTATGTAGGTGTAGGTACTCGTACACGTACAGGACCGTCTTGTTAACTAGTTTTAATTAAAATTTACGTTGGTTGCACAGAGGTTAACATTAATATAGCTGAAAGGGTCGATTTATTACTTATTTAATGTTTTATGTAAGTTCGGTAAAAATCGCAATATGGGTATAGTTGGCCGGGTGTGGCCCTGACATTACTATACTGTAAACACTAACAGTCATTAAAAATAATATAGGCAATTACATCTACAGATCCAAAAACAATAACTGTTTACTACATTATAATTTACCAGAGGTAGGTTGACTACTATAACGTACAGCTAAAAATTAGCTTTTAAATTGTGCTATAGATGTACGCTTCTCGCAACACTTAACTTTATCGTCGAGCTTTCAAGCTTTTAGCGATGCGTGACTACATTTTAGATTCCAAGTACAAAGAACGCTACATAATCATAAATAAAATTTACAATAAACACGTTTAAAAATCTCGTGTAACAGTCATAGTAAATACTTATTAAAATATTTTTATCTTTATTTTTATAATAATCTTTAGGAATATTATAATAATCTTTAGGAAGGTGTTATATTTGAAACGATAAATTGGTGGACATTCTAATAGATAGGTAAGAAATGTGGCCGTATATTAAGGTTTTCAATTAGTGAAAGTACTGCCGTTATGGCATCTTCGTAGCTAGCAGCGTTGCGGTGGAGGCCGTAAGGGCAAGCTTCCTATACTTGTATATACAGAATGTATATATTCAGCTTTCCGAAAATATTATAACTTTGTTTTACATTTAGTAAGAAAGCACCTACACGTCACCTCTCCCAGAGTGAAATGAGAATTTGTAGTGCGAAATGGTGTTATGGAAACATACCATCCTACGCCATATCTTTTACCACTTACATTAAGATCTTAAACATAATTTTGCTTACATATTTTAGGGTAATGTGAAACGACACAGTATTTCCGTAACACTCAGCAAATGTCGGATTGGATGTCGCGTGAAACGTAACTCTATCAACCGCTCCAGCGAGCGCGCGTTCGAATGTGTTACATCCACTGCAAACAACTTATCTTTCACCGGAATTCTATTAGGAATTTAAACATGATATAACATTTTTTATATATTCTTATTTTGAGATCCGTAGATAAATACAAATATAAAGCTATGTGGAAAATCCATTTAAATATAAAGCTGCACAGAAATATTAAGATATTTAAGGTACGAGTGAAGACATTCAGTATAACATCCTCTACTTAGATGAACGACTCTTAGTACCGTTGAGTTTTAGAAAAAATATCAAATCCATAAACATTTGTTCAAACTTCATACAGTCATATAAAATATGTGAAAAACACTTTTCAACCACATTTATAATAGTGCCATAAATTTTTATAAATAGTTAATCCCTGTCATCATAAATAAACCAAATACGTCAAAACAACAGCCCGACAGGGTTGGCGTAGTATTTTAGACTACATTCACACAATGAACACGCATATCTGGTCACGCTGCGAGTGCCGTAAGCTATGTGCCCCGCTGGTGAAAATTTATTTTGAAGTATTTCACGATATTCGCGATGTTTCGAGCCACAAAATATTTGTAAAGTTTCATACACCGAAGCAGCCTGCTGCGATGTTTTCAGCAGTCTTTAAAGTAACAATAACAATTCATTTTACAAAGAGAATTAACCCTTTATTTCGTAACAATTTTGAGTAACAAATTGCATAAATAACAAACATATTACTTACCGAACAATGTCCTGAACAAAGACAAATAAAACTTTTATGACAATGATAACTGAAATTACCTGCGAGTTATTCTTACTCCAATATTTGTTTTTTATAATTAAATGTTTACATGCGGTTTAAATCACACACCGCATTGTTATCTTCGTACAACCGTTATAATCCTTAAATTACATAGTAAATAGAGAAGTTTATACGGTGATAATTATTTTATTACTATTGTTACTGTGTACACCTACTGTTCGTCAGTGCAATAAGCAGTGTGCATATTTTATAAAATTGTTCATAATTTGATTCCACGTATTGTAAGTGCATAAACCCGAACCCGTGAATTATTTCGAGATCTATGCAGTATCCAAGGTTCAAGTAACTCTAATAATTCCCGGTTTTCGCCAGAAGATGGCACTTTAAGAAGAATTGGTTAAGGACATCAGCGATTCAGGTATTATTAAATATGTATAATCTTATCCAAAACTATGAAGTAGGTTGTCTTGCGTAGAAAATATTCTAACTGGATTCCTCTTTATATAAGGCGATTCCATTTGAAATTTTCGGGTACAGATTCTGTACTATAGAATCATGATTATGTAATTTCGGAGGGTAAAGGCAGAAAGGGGTTTTTATACACTGTATACTGGAATATTGAGATCTATTTAAATACAACTCTAGTACTGCGACGCTTAATACCCTGTATAAATTAATGTTATAATCTAAAGTATTCAACCTTATTTTCTTGCTCATGAACTAGCGTATTATTTTTATGTCCATATCATAATTATCATTACAAGTGTTAACCTATTTTGGTATACAACATGTTATACAGGATCTCAATAAGCACAAATCAAGAGCTCAAGTAAACGAACAGCCAATCTTAGTTGACTGACAACTGACAATTCACATTAGAGCCGTTTGATCTGACGGTGATTGATCGATTCTAATAATCGAATAAAAATATTGAAAAATATGCAAGGTGATTCTCAAAATAAAGACGGCAACTAATTAATACAAAGTTGAATTTTTTACATACACAACACTGCCTCTCCATTATAACTGACTTAAAAAAGTTAAATAAAAATTAAACAATGAGAAGCAATGTTTGTTTCTTCCGAACACGATTAATTTGGGCACAATTCATAGGGATGGTTGAGGTAAAAAAGGTAATTACTTAGTTACCAACACAAAAAACCATTATAAAACTCTAAATTATTCTGAAACTAGTAGATGCAAATCCCATTTAACGCTAAAAATATTAACAAACGAAATAATATTTGGTATTTGATTTTTTTTTGTATATCCGGACCAATAAAATTATTTTTTTTGAAACCACAGATGATAATGTATTGATTTTTTTTCAGGCAGTATTAGTACGAGTAGCCACAGACTCGTTATGGCCTGATGGCGCGACGAGTCAAGACGTGTGGGCCGCCAAACAGCACTCGAATATAATAGTTATTGCTATACTATTAACGACGACATTAGGATCCGTGCTAACGACTGTCCTAGGACCTATATTACTCTCTAATGAATCGAGAGTTGCTCCAAAAGGTAATTAAGTTTGATAATAACAATTATTTCAATCCTTATAATTTGATAATGCCTTTTTGTATACTTTTTAATGATTCACATTTGCATGTTTGAATTTAAGAACGTCAGAGCAAGCTCTAATAGATGACAAATTGATTGACACAGATTCAGGATTAATTGATTAACCATTACTGAAGAATCAGTAATCACCTTCTAGAATATTCCAAATAATTAATACAATATTTTTAATTGCTCTGTATGGTTTAATATTTTTTTTGTTGCAGAATTTTACCGGAAGCAGTCATTTTCACCGCCGCAACCAATCGATATCATGAGGCATAGCAAAACTAGAGTATCATTTCAATTTATAGATGCGTAATAAATTATAATAATGTTTACTTATTTATATTTTATTTTAATTGTTAAATTAAAGAATTTTAAAATTTGAAAAGGCTTTTGATTTGTTTTTTTATTTCTTTCTTCTTAGCCGACAGCACATTTTTATATCTTGTGTATCGCTGATGTCCATGATCTACGATGAGAATTTTTATCGTGTCATGGAATGGGTGTTATTAATTTATCTCTAAATAAATACATTTAAAAGAAATCCCACAGCAGCAAACAACTTCTTCCTCATTAATTGATAAATCTAATAATTCATGAATTTTAACAACTACATGTTATAGTATAATCGTTTTACCATAAGTCATAATAAAGTAGCAGTGATATTAAAAATAAGAAGCAGTGATAGCCTAGTGGTTTGAACGTTGGTCTCTCGAACGGGAGATCCTGGGTTCAAAACCCACGGCACGCACCTCTAATTTAAAAAGTTACGTGCGTATTAGATACTAATTATCACTTGCTACGGTGAAGGAAAACATCGTGAGGAAACCTGCACACCTGAGAGTTCTCCATAAAGTTCTCAAAGGTGTGTGAAGTCTGCCAATCCGCACTAGGCCAGCGTGGTGGACTATGGCCTGTGCCCCTCACACTGTGAGAGGAGACCCGAGCCCAGCAGTGGGACATTAATGGGTTGCAATGATGATGATGATGATGATATTAAAAATAGATGCTTGATTTTTTACTGATGAAGCATTAACTGAAGAACATGACTTGTGTAATTTAATATCGGTAGCAATACATACAAGGCTGTTCATGAACATGCCGCTTAATCAAACTGCTCTACATAGCTATGTTTTAGTTAATTTAGTATACCGCAAGCTCTGAACATGCTTCCTTGTTCTTTTGAGGTAGTGAATTATCTCGGCCTTAACAAGAAATGTCTACATCATACATTAGAAGTAGAGAGGCTGTGAGGAAGTACGTCTGTGTTTGTAAGCTAAATTTAGAATTCTCGTGATTTACATTTATTTATAACGCAGCTGATTATCTTTGATTGTTTTTAATTAATACATCAAACTCATGAACGAAGACGACACTCTACTTGACAAGATAACGCACACCGAGGTTCCCGGCGAAATAATGCAAAACACATCGTAAGAGTTATTTTTCGGTACTTCAAAGCATGGAAATAATAAATGGAATTATAATAATGTTCTAAATAACTTAAAACCTTTGAACAATCTTCGTAAATCCTTTTAGGAGAAGTTTATTGCCCGACGGTGAAGTGGATACAGTTCCCAAAGATGACAGTGTAAAGAAAAAAACGTGTAAAGAAGAAACAGGACCAATATTTATACATTATTTTACTTTAGTGACTTTAGGTGAGTACTAAACTAAGATTGAGGTAACCTTAAGTTATTATACATACACTTTCAGTAGACTTACGGTATATTTCTATTCATCCAGTTAGTTATAAAAATAAATTTAAACCACTTGCACCAAGTGACTTGGTCTTATTCACTAGGACGAAATAGCTACTTTTTGTATAAATTACGATAACACTTAATTCATTTACTTTTTATTTCATTCTGCGTAACATAGCAACACAACGATAATATAACAAAATAGTTCTTATGAAAGCACCAATCGTTAAAACCTTGATAACAACTTTATGTTTCTATTTCATTGAGTTCTGACGATTATTTCTAGTGATTTGGACGATTTTTTCCGGTGAGAAATATACAGAGGGTTTCTTTAAATTTCGAATTAGTATCGATCTTAACGAAGTAATATACTCGTATGTATAAAATTTTTGATTATTAAATGAAGTGTACTAGAAAAACTATATATTTTGTATGAATAAAACTGATTAAAAAATATTGTTTGAAGACTATAGAATATACGAAGAAATACACAAATTATATTACTCTACTAAATAATCCTAAAAACCCACATAGATTGTAAGGTAGGTCAGGGTTTATTTCAATGTTTGTAGTTTTCAGTATATGCTTGGAAACTATCTGTAGACAAGACTACGTTATTTGTCGGGTTGTTGATAAGAAAAGAGGGACTGGTGAATGAACTATGAAAGCCTATTGACACAGTACTGTCAGACTGTAAAAGAATTAAAAATGAGACAGATAGTCACTTGCCACGTGCATAAACCTGGTAGTAACATTGATATAAGCAGCCAGGAGTATAATTAGTTGCGGCACTTTGTGAACGTCCCTAAACGAACATTGTCAATAGCATTCACGTCATTAGACACTATTACACAATAATTAATGTAAGTTCTTCAAATCTAGAGTGGCTTCCTCTAAATTACAAAGTTTTAAGACTATAATCACCACTATCTATAGGTTCGCAGTCAAGCGCTAAATGATCAATGGTAAAAAGGCCGCGTCTGATTCAAGCAAGCCAAACCTTCGCTCCAACTACTGAAGACTTATCTTTTGTACCTGTTCCTTAGGAACAGGAAGTTTTAGAGAGGTTTAATACCTACCTAACGTATTTACTACCTAATCTTATTATTAACTAGAAACTGTCAACAACATTTTTCTCAGGTATATTATCTTGGGGTGTGTTATGGTGCGCGTTCGGTGATGATTGGCGATGGGACGGTGTTTGGTTCAGATTGGCAGCAGTTGCCCTCGTAGCATGGATTACTGGACAGATTCTAGAAGCATTTACAACATTGCCACCGCTCATAGCCGCCTTATTAACAGGCATTCTTGCACGCCATTTTGGTATCCTTGATATGCGACAATTTGTTCATGTCGATTCATTTTTGAGGTAATAGCATTATAGATTTATTAATATTTTTAAATTAAACGTATAAATTGTCCTCGCTTCGCTTCGGTAAACTAATGCCTATAAGTAACCAAAATAATTATATTATTTACTATTGCCATTTAATTCAGAAGATATAAACAATAATATTTCACTAAAACAATTTGCAGGAAGATATATCCAGTGATTATCCTCGGTAAGGGATCCTTAGCATGGGATATAAACTACATGAAAACCAATTGGAGAAGAACGATAACCTTAGGAGTGTTACCTTGGGCTGTGGAGGTGGCAACATTAGCCACATGTACTCACCTACTGTTAGGATTCCCCTGGATTTGGGGTATGTACGAGTATAATTATTCGCACAGGGATAGCCTAGTGGCTTGAACGTTAGTCTCTCGAAAAGGAGTTACTGGGTTCAAACCCCACGGTACGCACCTCTAATTTAAAAAGTTATTTGCGTATTAAATACTAATTTTATCACTTGCTACCGTGAAGGAAATCATCGTGAGGAAACCTGCGTACCTGAGATTTCTTTATAAAGTTCTCAAAGGTGTGTGAAGTCTGCCAATCCGCACTGGGCCGGCGTGGTGGACTATAGCCTATACCTACCCTTCACACTGTGAGACGAAACCCAAGCCCCAACATTATTACAATTATAGGTCGAGATGATGATAATTATTCGCATAGTTATATTATACAAAGTAATTTATATAAGAAAGAGAGTTTAACGTTCGCTTGGATTCTTATACAGGATGCGAGTTTAAAAGCATAAAGGTTGTCTATAACGTTCAATTCAAATTCAGGAATTGCAAAAAATTTGTTTCTTATTGAATATACGTTACTTACACAAACCTGAAACAAACTTCATCGGTTCTGATACTTAAATGTTGCGAAAGCGAATTAATTATTCTTGCTACTCTACTTTGCTAAAATACTTGTAATTTATTGCCAAACCGCAAAAAAATATATTAATAGGATAAACAGTAGGTAAACCAAGTGTCAGCTGCGAATTCCCACTTAAGTAAAAATGCGATGGAGCAACGTAATAAAGGTAGATGTTTATGTCTGTTAAAATATAAAACTAAGACATTTGTTCAACAGTGAGCCGTTTATGATTTGAAGTCTTGAACTTCAGTAAGCAGCTTATCAAAGGTTTGTCTTGCTATGAGCGCTTGTTTCTCACACCAATAAATCTGAAATATCAAGCAGTACTTTCATTATTTTACTGCAAATATTAACATAACTTCAAGTTCAGCGTTAGCGTCGTATATCATCCGACACTTCATTAATGCGCGATCACACATAATCTTGGCTACACGCTAACGTACATGAGCTCCGTATATGCTTATGAAAGCTCAATAAAATAACAAATTTTATTATGAAACATTATTACTTCATTTTACCAGCCTATTGCTAGTTTAATATTAGTTTGTAAAACCGTTTTCAATTTACAGTATCTGTGCTTGTTTATATTTGTTTTATATGCCATAAATTGGATATACATTTCAAAAGAGAACTCACAGGGCTAAACAGTAAAACGAGATTGAAAAGTTTTAAAAAACGATAACATAAATATCCCAAGTCAAAAGAGCGTTTCGAAACTGCGATTCTATAGCGGGATACATAGCGTGTAATAAAATAAAATTTGTCACGAATGCACAACACAATGGGGCGCGATGTGTGTGCGGTACAAAGCCAATTCAATAAATCCCACTATGGAATTCGTATTCTAAAAGATTTGAATGCGTTTTCGCCGCATGACGTGCTTTACTAGAAAGTCGAGAGGCGCCGAAGCTATATTCGGGAGAGACTGAAAACGGTCTTTGTCGAGGCGGTTTCACGTATCTACTATTACTCAGTAATTACACACCCGGTTTGCTCAAAGGATCTATTCGCGAATTTCCCTGAATATTTTCTACATTAACGTATGTTCTTTTGACTAAGCGGTCCCCTAATGAGATGAAGTAAATACATATTCTATTCGTTAAACTAACGTTGGTTACAGGAGCAAATTTTCATTTTCTTGTCGCAGTAATCTATAGTGTTCTAGGCTAAACTTGAATGAAATAGAAAATAAAGGTTTGAAATACACACAATTGCATAGAAATGAGGCCTGTAAATAGGTTTTATCCAGCATTTATCAACTGTCGCAGCTTTTGCCGTCGCTCTCAACACAAATGACAGCATTGCAGTTTTCCACTTGAAATGTGATGTTTTTGTTACGGACTTATTATAGTCGCATTGTACGTTTAACGATTAAGATAAAAATCTGAACTGTTGTTGCCCAGTTTCTCTCACGATGGAAAACTTTAAGGTCAAGCTGGCCAAGAGGAACTTGAGTAACTTCACAACTTTGATATTATCTAGGTATAAACCACCGATGCTAGTGAGCATTGTCAATTCCTACTAGGCCTTGATGAGTTCTCTTATATAATATTCTCTGAATGTAAAGGGATATCCCAGATCAGGGGTAAAAGAATATAACACATTAATTTAATAACCCAAAGTATACAAATACCAAAACAGTTTATGAAATAGGCGTAGTTAAAAGGCACCCTTATCGCTACGACATAATTTTCCAGATGTATTGACATGTACGAGTATGTATGTATGTCATATGTATGTGACGTAACATTTCTGTTTCAGGATTTTTACTAGGTACATTTTATGCATCCGTCTCGTGTCCTGTAATAATGGCAGCAGTCCAAAAAAGCAGCAAAAACAGCAGCAGCAAACAGAACTGGCCGCAGTTAATATGTACTGCGGGCGGCATAGATACCGCTCTGAGCGTCGGTGTGTACGGCCTTATCTATAGCTTCATGTTCTACGAAACTAACGATCTCTATCGGTACACTAAAGTAAGTAAAACTTGTGTTATTTCTTGCCTAATAACTTTTTTTAAATTTTAAGTAACATTTGCCTATACTCGGTAGAGCAGTTGTACAACATATGTATAACGCAAATATTGATTAAAATCAAAATATTAATTTGCAAGACATTCGGCATATTTAAGTTAAAGAATTACATATCGCTATTATAATATAAAAATAAATAAAATAGGATATACCTATCTAATTGCTATATAAATAGGTACTTCCTGGATATTTCATACAAAAAAGTGCTTATAAATTGACAATTAAGAATTAAGATGCTAAGCTGATAAATTGCTTCAAACGACCTAGACGCTAAACAGCGGTGCAATTTGCAACACAAAAGCTACGTCGACTTGACTCCTTTAGCCTTTGGTGGTTATTTATAAGTGAACCGTACGTTTACCTACAGGTTGGTGCTGAAATTTTCCTTAGGTAACATCTTACAGAATAATTTAAGTACCATACAATATTTGAGGTACATTTCATGATTATATGTTCAGGGTTCTGATCTGCTCTCACAGTTTATCATGAATATTGCAGTTGGGAATCGAACTGGATACCTATGCCAAAGAATAGGTACGGACTGTATCACGGAAAAAACTGTACGTATAGAGTACATTCCTTGTTCTGTTTACTAAGCAAGGTAGCCAGGGATTCTATGCAAGGCCTTTTAAATATATTTTGCTTATAAATGGCTACGTACTATACGTAGGTAAAACTTACATGAAATAAATGATTATTTTTGTGTAAAACTTCAGGTGCATCATTGTTAATTACATGCATCTTCTAGCGACATCTCGTGTCGAGTAGAGGAAACTCGTCTTCACTGATATATCTACAAAATAATCAATCAACGTTTAATGTGGACATAAAAATTATTTACTACCTAGAGCTAAACGTAAATAATATGTAGGCCTCGTAAATATAAATAAAACGCCTGACTATTTTTAAACAATTCGTATTCCCAGTAAAACCAAATCCTGTTGTGAAATTGAATATGAAACTGTAGTTTGACTGGCTCTTGTTAAAATTGATTTACAAACACAAAAGGTTTTAAACTAAAATAGCTTTGAAAGTGTAGATACCTACTCAATTTATCTGTTAAGGGCAATATTCATAAATGTAGAACTAAAATTGAACACCTTAAAATTGAACCTTTGTAGGTAGGTTAGGCATAATGTCTTGCATTTCCTAATAAGAAACGAACGCAGTCAAAACCGTTTGTATTGACTTAAGTCATTCAACGTAATGAAACACTTTACTCAGCACTTTGTACGAGTTCCTTCTCACTATATTCTCGTAAGAACATCCGGACTCCAACAGTGTCACTCTATTTGTAATTGCAAAATGTTTCGTGGAACTGAAGACAGTTTTAAAACGTAGAGAATTACAAAATAGTTGGAATACATTCAGCCTCGAGCGCATTTTGTTAAAAATTGCTCGTGAATTGAAGCAGTTACATTATATGGAAAGTATTTTGCTTGTAAACTTTAGTCTTTCTATTTGATTGTATTCTAAGCAATTTAAATGTATAGTTACAAAAACCATTTTAGCTTATTTATTTATCTGGAGATTTAACTTATTTCGAAGATTAGGTTCGGTTGGAATGTGAGAATATAACAGATTTATTAGTTTTAAATTATGCCAAAAATTACACAATTCATGTATACATGTCTTGTTTAGCTTGTGATAACAAAAAATTTAGACAAAGTGATCTATCAGTAAGTCTATAATTGAGTTTACTACCCGTAAACTATTAAATTTTAGGTACATACTGATCCATTTAAATATGCCGTAAGTAACACATGCTATTGTCTAGGAGGGATCGACCGAATGATGAAGGACGTCCTCAGGACAGAGAATTCCTGAATGTTAGTTTAGCTGTCAGAGTCTTCGAACAGAAACGTTTAATTGTATCATAAGATCAAATATGTTGACAGTTTGTACTAATATCCAAAGTACATTTGTTTTTTATTACTATAACTGAAAACCTACATAGTATTCTATAAAAAAATAATTTGAATGCTTTCCTCGAAACCTTAATTAGTGACTAAAACTGTGCTAATACGTACTTATAATATTTTTGACCCTAAAATGTGTGAGAATATAACAGATCAGAAATAACCCATTATACATTATTATACGCATTTATAGCGCGATGCCATACATTTTCGTAATAGATAAAGAATATGTAGGTATCTATATTTTTAAATCTTAATTAACTCGTCCCAAAATTTTGAAAAGACATTATTTCAGATAATTGTTGCCGTCTTGCATGCGCCTGTAAATTAATCTCTCGTGGTAAAGACAACATATGCCCAGCAATGGAACAGTGATAAATTGATGACGTCATTAAACGATGCGATAAGATACTTCCTTGTAGTAATTAACGTAGCTAAAGTGTTAAACAACAAAGACGACAGAAACTCATTACGTCCTTTCAGTAGTACGGTAAACACCTTTCAACTATCTGTCGTTAAGCTCAAGTCAAACAAATTGCTCTACCTTTAATCTCGTTGGGAATAGTTTTCCTTCTGTAGGAGGATAATCCTTTAATAGGATTATTCACAAGTGTGGTATTAATGACAATGTGTAGAAATGTTGTAGCGAAATGTAGAAATGGGTAGGTACTTGCAATAAAAATAAATTATGTGACTAGGCCAGTCATGAGTTCAAGGAATCCTTTTGACCATAAGTGGTAAGTAACCATTTCCATGAACGTTAGCGTTGCAACACCTAGAAAAAATGGACTTTTTACTTATTAAATTCCATCCCTATCGTACCAAAATAGCAGACGAGCTGGTAATGCTACCATCTCCTACCTTCCCATAGACATTTTGACAAATCAGACTAGGACTATAGAGAGGTCTGTTATGGTAAAAAACCTAGGAAGTAGTTAGTACTATTAGTATAGAAGTTATATCCCGTATAGGGTGGTCCTGTTAGTTATTTCTGTCTCAAAAAAGCCTTGCTTGCCCATTGGCCCTCTTACTCAATAGTATTTTATATGTTACAGGCTGTTCTTACATTATTCGCGGGTACGGCCCTCGGCGTCATCTGGGGCAGTCTGGCGCGCTTCCTGCCAAACTCACGAGATACCTACGTCACCGAGCTGCGAGTTTTATTCGTGCTGGTCGCGGGAATTTTCGCTAACTTCTTCACGTCGCTGGTTGGCTGGGGAGGCACCGGTGCTACTTTTAATAATTTTCCCGCTCGTTTCGTGCTAAAACGAACTAGACAGCTTGTTACTAAGCTGCGGTGAAATTTATAGTACTTTTTAACTTTTGTTTCATTTAATTGATACTAAAAATTTGTTTCTTAATGTAATTATGTTAGTGGTCTTTAGTCTACATGAAACTTTTTCTAGGTAGGTACTAGAGTAAATTGAAATTAACTAAAAACATTAAATAAATATACATGAATATTTACAAAACTAAAACTAAAAAATTTAAATTAATAAATTAATAACTATAATTATACTAGAGAACTATAATTCGGCGTAGCCTTAGTTTCAACAAAGTCAAATTACGATATTTATCACTAATTTTAGGTACTTTTTTTACCTTATTCTATTACTTCTTGCAAAACTTTTATGACCCAAAACAATGATTAATATTAATTATAGTTGTAGTATTTGTTTTTCTCCTGCCATTCATTTACAGATTTCGCTAGAATTCTGATACTGGAATATATCTTGAATTAAAAAAGTCCAAGAAATTCTTAACTTCTTTAATGATTGTGACTGCTCAAATAACTTCAGGAGAAATAGCTGATTAAAAAGTTTTACTCTTAATCTGTGTGTCTGTAATTTTGCTATAAAATATTTCTAATGGTTTCGAAATTCCCAAGACGCTAATGAATAGTTCGTGGCATTCTGAATTCAAGAAACTTTTCTAATACTTACCTGAAAATTGTTTATCTTTATAACCAGAACTAACACTAACTGATTTGTTTTACTAACAAATTCAGAAAAAACACTAACTCATCCCAACGATATAGTATTGAGTCATTTAAAATGTAAAATAGTGAGAATCACTGGGAATCTTTCGACGATAATATCGCTTTACGATAACTGCATATTACACACGAGGTTCATGCTCATTTCATATGTTGACTACAGGCGGTGTAGCAGTGTTAGCTTGTAACTCGACGGCGGCAAAGCACTGGGCACATAAAGGATGGAAATTGAACCAAAATCCCGCGGCCAAAGTTTACCGCGTCCTGTGGTCCAGCCTCGAACCCATCCTATTTGCATACACGGGAACTTTCTTTGTGGTTAGTACGCCGTTCTTTTTAACTGCATTTGACTTCCGGTAACTTTGTGGTTGCGAAATAGAGATATTAGTTGTTTTGTGCCACAATTTTGTGTTACAGTAAAAAGTTATTTGGTCAATGATTTTAAGATTATAAAAATAGAAATAGCAGACATGTCATCTGATGGCAAGTTACAAGTAATGCTAAAAATTTGATAGTATTACAAAAAACTACTTCTACTTCTAAAGAGACGAAAAACACAAAACATACTAGCTCAAGTCCCCAACCAGTAGCAAGATAATTTGGCAGCTTACTCAGTAAAGAAGATAACCTGTCAAACTTCGTGGTGAGATAATAATAGCAGCAATAATATTAATAACTTAATACAAATCCCAACGCGAAGCGCAGCCACAAAGCAAATAGCTTCTGCCGCCTCTAACGACACACTGGTCTGTCGACAGTGGATTAGAGTGTCTATTTTAGGTCACCCCAATACGGAGAAAACTTTTGTCCTCACTAAACTTTGATCTTTAATAATTTCAGATGGACCGCGCCACTTCCGATACGGTGGTGGTAGGGCTTGGAATATTATTCATTTGTCTCACTGTGAGACTTCTCATCGCGTTTTTAATGTGCTGGGATCTCACTCTAAGAGAGAAGATTTTTGTCTGCTGTTGTTGGACACCGAAATCTATAGTTGAGGTAGTATTATATAGAAAATTCTAATTATAGACAAAACTTTCACAATATAAATTGCATTATAAAATATAATAAAATAAAACATGCATTTAGGCACTTAATTACTGTAAATACATAAATAGAATATTAATTTATGATTATTAGCGTAGAAGTAATTCAAGTAGGGTGGGTACCTACCAAACAACGTATTATGTCAAATACTTGTAGAACTAGTTTTAGATACATCAAAAATCTCCGATGCCAATAGTTCAATTGAACCAGTAGTTATAATAACTGTTAACACTAAATATATTGTGAAATTTCGACTATTACCTAACTTCTATAAGTCTATCTGGCATATTTAGATACCTTAGCAATAGTAGTAGGGCTACCAACATTATTATTATAGTGCCTACCCTGGACAAAAATCTTGTAAACCTTAGATATTTTGGACAAAATCATCATTGTTTCCACAACATCTATAGAAACACGTACAATGGAAAAAAACGTACTTTTAGAATTCCATAGTAAATTCCGTACATTTTAAGTTTTGCTATGTTTGTTGTCCGTCTGCCCGTAAGCCCATGTACGTAGCTCAGACACCCTTAGGACATTTAGCTGTAATTCAGATTTTTTAATTGTGTTGTTAACCTTTCGCTTAACGCTTTTTGATCGCTGTCGCACTTTCGTTCGCTTGGGACTTTTTTCGAAAGCCTTTCCCGGGCGCCCCCTGAACTGGGACAAATTCGGGGAAACCCGAACGTGTGACAGCCCTAGATAACCTAATACCATCGGAATAACCACCGGTCGCCATTTCCCACCACATCAAAGCCGTCCCTTTTAGTCCGTATTACTGCAATGTTAAGCCACTGTTTTAAGTATCTTTGTTTTAAAACTGACCACTGTAATTCAAATGAATAATATTTGTTGTCGTCAGGATAAATATAATTAGTAAATGAAACATTATTTGTGGAATAATGTTTTGAATAATTTTAAAGTTTTATTTATCCTATTTTAATAAGGAAAAGCAAACATAAAATAAAAACAAAGAAATCAGTAATTTCTGCTTTCAACTACATAGTATTCACTTGGAATTGTAAAAATATTTAGCGATTTATGATTTTGTAATCAAAAATATCAACACAGTTGTAAACATATTTTTAATTAATTATATTTCGCCATGTAGTATATCCACGGGACTTCATTACGTAAATTGAATGAAACGATAAGTACAGCATATTTGTAGCTACAAAAAGATACTAATTCGATTAATACGAATATGGTCATTAAAATTTACTCATTTGAATAACCTTTTCGGGAAAAAGTGTCACGTGCCATCTCTCCACACAACTTTAGTTACTTTAATTCAAGATTACATTGTTGAAAATTCATAGCCGCATTGAGGAACACTCGTTAAACTACTAATACGCAATCAACTTGCACTTGACTGAAATGGATCGTCTTAAGTAATTACTTTCCGTACACTTTAAGTGCAGAAATTGCAGCAGTAGGTATTGTACCTAGAAGCGCAAAATTACACCTAGTACTTTGCGACATATTACGTTTCCAAAATTCTTAACTGGTCGTTTGATTACATAATTATTAATTATTATGTATAATTGGTTACTTACACATAATATAATCATTCTGTTTAAAATTCGATAATATGAAATACATAAAAAAATAATGCAGTACAGTTAACGTTAATAGAGGCTTATATTAATTAATAATTCAAGTTAAACATTGTAGTATAATACATCTTAATCATTATTTATAAAGGTACACAGTTTTTATAATAATTGGAATACAGTCTGGTATTTACCTGCACATTTTATAAAAACTTATAACAGCATTCCAATTGCTAATGAAGATGCTAAATGCATTTATTAATACATCTATTTCATACTAATAACTTTAAAACACGCGAATACATTATTTGAATAACAATAAACTTATTTCCAGGCAGTACTTGCCCCGATGACAATAGAAACGCTTATGGTCCTGGGCAATCGGAAAGATGAGATGGTATACGCGGAACAATTACTGCAACTCATTGTGGAAGCTATTCTTATTACTACTCCTATTGGATTTCTCCTAACAAACAATTTAGGACCTATACTGCTGAAGACTAACTCCAAGGATTTTAAACGTAAAGCTTTTAAAATACCTCTTTCTTATTTTCGGTCTTGCTTAGAAGTATTTTTATATCAGAAAACGCTATCGTCAACATACGAGGAACTTGAATTGTATATTATTTATTCAGGGATATTTTGCAAAACAAAAAATCGACACTTGCAAGGAAAAGCGTCGTAACTCACTTTCTAGCTATTTTGAGTTACGTTACACAAAATGTGCTCATTTTTTTCGTTCCACCTGTGTCTATACATGTTTAAATTAATTAAAATTGATAAACTTAATCAAGCTAGTGTTGCATATAATTTTATATACCCACAGTTGGACCCATTTTTTATTTTTTAAAGACACCAGCGCTTCATGAGTACATCTTTAATTTTACAGCTGAAGAAAAAAGAAAATCCGTGGTGGATCGATGTGCTGTCAATGAAGACATTTGATTATAAGTTCTTTTTAAAAAAATAGGCCCAGTATCGGGGTAATTTTAACAATTTGTTGATGATTTATTTGAGATTTTTAGCCTAATTTTAGAACTACTAATAAACACTGTACTACTTGTTAATAATTAAACATATTTATAACGTCCACAAAAATCTCGACAAAAAGATTTTTTAAAGTGATAATAAACATACACCCCCTTATATTATCAACATCGATTAACTTTAATCGGTGTTTTATCTGTGATTTAATTAGATTCAGTATTGATTATTACCCACAAAAAAAGCAGAAAATAAGCTCTAATCTGCTCTTTGAATTAAAGTAAGTCCTATTAGCCAGTAACCACTTTTATATTTGCTTTGTATGTTTAAGAATAAGTAATATATTTTGTATACAAATTATAGGTCCATTGTACCATGTACTTTTGTAAAATAAAATAGTTATGAAATAGTGTTATTGTTTACTTTAAAAATAGACTGGTATGTAAGTTGTGGGGATGCGTGTATAGAGCTACGAATCTTCCCTATATTGATTTTACTATAGCACTAACAGATAGAGTAGCCCTCGCTTTAACTACAACATTGTACATTTGTCTAATTAGTTACTTGTGTGAATACATAATTCAGAAGCCATAAATTTTCTCAAGGAAATTCTACGGAAAATATTTTTAATAATAATATCTCTAGTTCTTTGAACATTAATCATAATTCAAGTTATTTTATAATTATTGTAAACGTTAATTATTTTAACAATGTTTACTACTTGTAAAACTTAAAAATAAGCAAAAAAACCAAATGTACTATCAAAGCTTTAACCATGATGATGATAATTTTCTTATTTTTGGACAAATTTTGGGAACATGGTAGAAAATTAGTAAATACCCAATAGGGTTACAAAAATCAGTAGAATAATCAAAATGGTCTACGAAAAATACTGTTATCTATCAATATCAGAGTCATCTACTGTAGGTACGATGAACTTTCAATATCCTACACACAAAACATTAGCGCGTGAGAGAGCCATCTGTTAGAAGATTTTTGAGTTAATTCCATTCCTAGCGACGCGTTAATTCACAATAAATTATAAATCTTACTGAGATCACTAGAGGACGCACAATACAATTTATCTTTAAACTATGTTGGGTAGATTCATAGACCTAATTCCAAATTTCTTTATTTCACTTATGCCATTTGCCTTACCGAGTATTGCTAGAGAAGGAAGTGAATAGGTTGCTTCACAACTTGATAATATTGTCCTATTTAAGATGATTTATCACGATACAATAGAATCGGAAAAAACGTTTAGACAATTATTTACTCATATTATAGGTACTTTATTATCTAAAATTTTTATGAAAATAATTGTTAATAGACACACTATTACAGATGAACCGACAGTGTTACATACTTAAGACGACAACATTGTCCGAAAAGTTATATAAATTAATTATGTTATAAGCCAATACAAAGTAAAGCAAATTGTTACTAGGTAAAGACAAAAGGTATTTAAAATTCAGTTTTTCAGTAATGTACAACTATTACTGTCAGAGGAATTCTTTAATTAACATGTGGCGACGTTAAATGTTGAAGTAGTTCGTGGCGTACGCGCGCCAGTCCGATTAGGCTCCGACGCCGGCTTGCACATACAAGAGACGCAAATTACGAATATTATGGAGAACGTCTTATACTGTTAAGTGTTAGTGCAAATCCTGAAACAAACAAGTGCACCGTGACCGGCAACGTCACCTCCAGCTCAGTTCCGGTTCAAGGTTTCTACGTGATCACATCGAGGTGCTAACAAAGGGTCTCATTTGTCACGTGCCCGCACAAAACGGTCGAATTCTTGTTTTTTTACAAACAATCCTTCCATCTTACCTTCGAGGCGAATATATCTTATCTCAGATCAATAGACGGCACGGACCTGCTTCCGTTTTTATCGAATTCAGTCAACGGATCGCGAAATACCAATTGTGGCAAGTGCTAAGATGATCATATGACTCAAATTCGATAAAATGAAGACACGAGATTTCGGTGCCAATCATTACCGAAAAGGAAAGAAACAGGAGATTAAAGTGCCGAAACAAGATAAAAGTGTCACGAAGCCTGAAGTACGAAACGCAAAACGTTCGCCGCCGTCTAGAGGAGGCCCGCGTTCAAAACGGTCCGGCGTGGAGGCGGTGAAGTTACACTTGCAGGCCACTGGAGGCACAGGCAGGAGCTCCCGATCTGCAACAGCGGTAATGCATTAACCAATTAACATACATTCAAGTTTAGATTAATTAGAATCATAATATGAGAGCGTGTATCAAACCACGTGCTACTGGTAACGTGCCGCAGAAATTAATCAATCAATTTTCCTACGATCAAACGCAATTAATTAACAATACTCGTATCTGCGGCAATATTAAAAATGTTTTATGCATTATTCGTGTTTTCTGCGTATTGCAATAGATATTGTTTGTTGTATTCCTACGTATGATGTATATCTACACTACTGAGCACGGGTCTCTCTGCATACCTAAAAAGGCCTAGAACATACTCCACCCTGCTCCAATGCGGATTGGTGTAGTAGTTAGTAACCAACCCTAGTGTTCGACATGGCTTAACCACTATCACCTGATGATAACATTACGAATATGTTTAAGAATTTATTGACACTAGAGATCACCCATAAAATTTCTAACCGCGCCCACGTTTGCTTAACTTCTCCCATATCGCTATAAACGATTAAAATGTTTTTTTTTTATTTTCTATTTATTTGTTAGTGCATCACGCTAAAACTTCTGGATCGATTTATAGGTAGTATAGAATTTAGTGCAACAAGAGATTTATTTTTGTTTAAAACTAACGTCCATGCACGTGCCTACACAAACTTCAAAGGTGTGTAAATAAAGCGGTTGATCTTGACCACCAAAACAATACCAAATCCCATACAGGGAAATTAATATGAATAAACATAAACATTTTAAGTAAATTACAACTACACGAGTCAAAAAAGTGAGCAGTAACTAAGTGTACTAAATTATATTCCCCGGCAGAGCAACAAACTACCTTCAATCGACCATGACGAGTCACATGATGCGTTCCCCACATTTAAAAAGACCGTGACAAATAAATATTATCAACTAGTACGTAAACCTTGGGAATAAAATAAGTTAACGAGGAAAGAAAATAACCTACTACAGAAAAACGTTTCTGAAAAAGTACCTAGTTTGTAACTGCTTTTGAATTTAGATGTAATTCCAGAGATGCAAGCGTAAATGAAATAACAGTAATATTGTAATTTCTAAATAAAGATTATTGTCATTCTTTGGCCTCTCCAACGAAGCATATCTACGTGTATTATTTTGTCCTTTGCAACGACAGATTTACAAATGGACGTACTTAATATCCGGTAGATATTCAACATTAATAAATTAACGTAAATATTTTACATGATTATTGACAGTCAATACTAAATTATCGCCAGCAATGAGACTTAAATCTGTACACATATGACAATTTAATTAGTGTAGTTAGCGCAAATTGAATTGCTTATTAGTAGTGGCCAATTAGCGACAGAATAATGAACGACTAACAATGTTTATAACGTGATCTTAAGGTAAAGTACTTGCAAATCTACGCTAATATAAAAGTTAGACACTAATTATATGACGAAACATTTTAAACTTATTTAATCAGGCAATATTGCGAATAAGTATTAACTTGTTTTTTATTTTATTTGCAGAAGCTATCCATATATTATGACATTATGCTGGATTACAATAACTCAATAGCAAAAAATATTCTATTTGTACCTATCAATTCTCACCTATATTAAAATTTAAAAAATCTGTATCAAAGATCCCGCTATAGTTTTTCTATTAATATAGAGTAAGAGCTAAGAGGTATCATGTCCATTGCCGATTCACGAGTTATAATAAAATAAAAGATTAATAAAATTATAGCCAAAGTCAAATTATTAATCTGCCTCAAGGACCAATAATTCAGGAGCGAACGTAGAAGCTTTAACAATTTAAATAACAATATTTTTATAACTTAATAAACTCAATATCATTTATCATCACTTTATACTTATGTCACTTATATTGTAATTAATTTTTGCCATTGATTGCAACACTATAAATAAATTACGTAGGTACATCCGGATTCTATTACGTAAATAGCACTAACAATTCATATCTACAAGATGATCAGCATAGCTCGTTGACTACAAATGTAAACGGTAATATTGAATCATGGATAATGAACAACGCAGGACTAGGTTATCTAATCTAGGAATT
>LGAG01000257.1:1280541-1315762 GCA_001278395.1 Lerema accius
AAAAGTGTAAACTAAAAAGTATGAAATAAAATTATAATTTTAAAAAATTAAACCAATTTCAAAAAAGTTAACTGAAAAGTATGAATTAACTTTTTTGAAATTGGTTTAATTTTTTAAAATTATAATTTTATTTGTTTGAAAGCTTGTACTTTTCCATCGGTCTCATTTATTTTTTACTTTTTAGTTTTATATAAAAACTTAAGTTTCTCCAATATTCAAACATTTTCAATATTTAATATTTGTTATTATTTAAATAATTACTACAGAACCTAATAATATTACCAATATCCAGAAATGATATAATAATATAATAATATAGAAAAATTCTTCCATGCTACTTACCTGCTAGGAATTCAATTAACCGATTCCGCCCTGCCCTCTTTATAGCACACACACATATTGGAATATCTTTCTTGTTAATTCAATTTAACGAGTTCTTGCCGTTATTAAAACTATAAAATGGTCGGTAAGGTAAGTTCTTATATTTAAAAAATGCACAACGAAAAAGAAAGCGAAGTAATTACCATAATTTAATGTTCGTAGGGAATGATGATAAAATGTTACGGTGGATCTTATTGATCACGATTTTCCGCCAAACATAGAAGTCATAAGTAGTTGAAATAATAGCAGCACTATGTAAATGAATACATTCATACAATACCACTAAGAAGCTGCTTATTGTTTACACGAAACATGTATAAAAACCAGGTAAAGCAACAAAATGGTGCAGTTGTGCTTAAGTAGCTTGAAAGATTTCGACGTGTTTATAACCATTGTATGTTAATCAGATCTCGGAATAGCTTATATTTCCATGATGCTTAGTGCATAATAGTGGGACTAAGAATAAATCTCCGCATTTCAAAGCAAGACGACATATAATTTATGCGTTTTGTTAAGTGTTCACTCATTACGTCAATAATAAAAAAATAACAAACGTCAAAAAAATACTTAAAAAATACCGGTTAAATTAAGGAAAGGTGGATATTGTGAAGTGCTCCAATTGTCTAGTCATTAGATTATAGCGAAGAAAACGCGCAACTGCCAATCTTGTACTCTTCACCTTTTCTCTTATCTCCACGTACTTAAGAAGCGAATATCTTCAATATCTGGTGAAACACATTAAATCCTTTGACTGGATTACGAGTTTACGTTAACTTTTTGAATTACGAATTTGGAATCGTTTATTTTTTCGATTATAATTTAACCTCGCAATCAGTCGAATTCGTAGCACTTGTTGTGATTATATGTTGAAGCTGATTAAACTGGATACAACAAGCTTTCTTCGAGGTATGTATCCTAACATTTTATTTACAAAAATATATAGAAATAATTGGAAAAAATAGTCTTTTCTTTAAGGTTAGAAATAGTTAACATCTTTTTGAATACACTCTGAACACAAGAAATATAAAAAGTATTGATACAATCAAATTATATAGGGTGTCCGGTAATTAATGGATAATCCTGAAATGTCAAATAACACAGCTTTCGGCCGCTCGGGGAAAAATACCCAAAAAAAAAGTTGTGCTATTTGACAATTCAGGATTATCCATTAATTACCAGACATCCTGTATACTAATAAACACCTGGAATGAATAAAATAGGTAAATTTATTAATACCTTTTGTACTCAGATATTTTTATTTAATTATAGTTAAAGTTATTTATTAGTTACTTTGACATAACAATAGGTGGTGTTCATTACACATTGTCATCGAAATGAATTTATCGTTACTAAGTGAATAACAATAATTACTTTGCATTTTAATATTGATCAATATACCATCTTTTCTTTTAATTTTACCTGTATATATCCCTTCCTACTATGCAACTAATATTATAAATGTGAAATAAAATAAATGCATGAGTTGTGACCATCAATTTTGCTGTATACAGAATGCAAAATAATTCAAGAAGAGTATTATAATTTTTACGTTAAATATTCCTAACACATGTCAATACTATAATTATTACTTAAGTCATTTTTTTACGCAAGATAAAGTCAAAGAAAGGACGGTGGTAAATATCACTCATAAACCTACACTGTTTTATGGATTATATAATTTATCTGTTATATCTTTAAAAATAAAATTATACAATGTAATTATTCGAATGTCAAACTATTAAAAAAATTTGATGGTAATAAAAAAATAACTTACGTATATTGAGACAATTTTAATTTCCATATTTTTTTTAAATGTATTAATGTTTAGGAAAAAAAAATTTAAAACTGGAAAAAAACCGGTTTTTCTCAGGGATAAACCAACTGGTATTGTTACACTTATCTTTCTGTCCTATTATCATGTTGACTTTGAATAATGTAAAAACATCAACACGTTAATAAAATCAGATTATTATTATAGTTGTGATTTTCCAATAAGAACGTTTGCTTTAAAATATACTATCATCGAAATATTATTTTTCTTTACCGCTGTATTCGATCAATAATTTATCGAACAATCAACGACGATTTGAAGAGGTTCCAATATAAAAAAAAACACCATAATAATAGCCCTAGTAATTTAGCTGTATTTCCGGTAATATTTTGAACGATTTTTTAGAAATTATTTATTATTCCATTGTTAGTTTTAAATTAATTTCAGTTAATTAACTTTTTGTTACACATAATAATTTTCAATGCCACATAATACATAAACAATAGATGACGAGAAATGATGACTATCAAAGACTGATAAGGTTTTTTCTTACAGGAGTCATGGGATAAGATAAAATAATCTACATTCTACTAAAATGATTACAAATTCTATGTCTATTTGATTGATTGTCTTTTCAACCCCACTCAATGGTTGATTTTCAAGGAATTCAATATGACATAGATACAAAATCACTGTTGTTTGTGTAACTTTATCAACATGTCTTTAGGGTTCCGTACCTAAAAGGTAAAAACGGAACCCTATTACTAAGCCTCCGCTGTCTGTCTGACACCAGACTGTATCTCATAAATCATGATAGCTATAAAGCTGAAATTTTCACAAATGATGTATTTCCACTGCCGCTATAATACAAATACTAATAATATTAAGTTAACTAATAATATTATTACTATTAATATTAATAACGGTAACAGATAAACGCTTAAAATTTTTATAGAATTAAAGTTATATGTTACCTTTCAAAATAAATAATTAAATAAAAATAAACTAAATATTAAATGGGGGCTCACATACCTACAACAAACGTGACTTTAAGCAATTTTTTTCTCGATCTTAATAAACAGGTGGAAACGTGAATATAGTATAAAAAAAATATCTTTTATAAATGATAATACGGAACCCTACATGCGCAAGCCCGACTCGCACTTGGCCGGTTTTATTTGGGTTTCTTTATTATGACTAAACTCAACCACGTTAAACCGGCCAGATACCATCGGATCTTAAATGTCACCGTCAATTTGTAGCAAGTAAGACAATTAGAATAAAACTATTCCTATTTCTAATGCACACTCTTTATCTCTACCGTCCAAACGCCTTTCAACTGATTTTAACATAGCTGTCATGGAATTCGAGTTTATTGTGAGAGCAATGTGGTCTATAATCCTAACCACCTATTTAAGTACTTCTTTATTATTATTACTTAAATCAACTTTTTATTTCACACGTTCATACGTATTACAATAACAGTAATTTACTAGTTTAATAATTTCACTTTCGTTTTAAAATGACTATGTACTTGATATACTAGCATAACTAACACAAGACGCAAAGGGCTATCAGATTATATTATCCTTGTATAAATTATAAACTTCTCAATAATCTTGCCTTGTGTTCATGTCACGCAACGAATACAGTACGTAACGATTAAAGAATATTAATTACTAAGGAAAACCAAAGAGATGCTTGCGGAATGTAGATCAAATTATTGCCGGAATGTTATTAAAATAAAATTTTAAATGTTTCAATGATGGCAAGAACTCTCTGTACGAGATTATTCTAGTTAGTCTTTATTGAAGATTGTAAATCTAGACTTCGATACATGAAAATTCCAAAATAAATAAGTAGGTGAATAAAATTAATACTTTTACGGAGACAAATTTTTTTTTTAAGTTACACATATGAAATTTACCCTTATATTAATTTTGAAGATGGAATTTGTTGATATAGTATGACATACCGGCTGTATACTAACATTTTATAAATGGTTTAATTATATTTAGAATATTATTATGACCTAGATTAACAATTCAGACAAAATATTTTCTGCAAATACAACAAAACAGGACGTAGTTGTAGGTATATTTTCGTGTCAGTGGCTTCAATATGTTAAACATATAGAAAACTTGTGAAGTAGGTAGAAGATTATATCTTAAGTTACGAGTGCCAAGTCTATTGATCCTTGGAGAAGTTATCGTAACAGTCCTAAATGAATTAACGGGTGTTCGTGAAGCCCGATTACACAAAATTGTATTTAGTAATATTTACGAGTCAATTATTGAACAATTGGCACCGAATGTCATGCATACGTCAACAAATAGTAACTATTAGTGAGTATCATTGCGTACGAGTATCGTCGCATATATGGGTGCACGACTTGCATGAGTCGCCCTCTGTTCTATTGAGAATTAGTTTCCTTACGACTTTTCTACGTTACGTTTCCTTTTTGTGCTGTGACTGTGATTTACGATTAGGAATAAAATGGTTCGTATTTATACTTATTACCACTAACTGACTAGGAATAGAAGATTTTATTTGAAAAGTTATTTTTTTATATGTCGTGATATTTAAATTTTTAACGGATACAATACACTTATCTTATTTATGCCAATATCTGCTAACATCATCTCATCATCTTATCTACATCTATATCACCACACCTACATCCGGATGCCGGTGCAATAACTTCTTTGATAAAATAATTTCTTTAGATACCTTCCAAACTGTAAATCATTCATTATAATTAATTGCTTTCTTAAATAATTTTACGTGTATACTTTACTTATACTTTAAATAGTTACCTCATGTTAATTATTCCAATTAGGAACATCATTTAAAAAGTCACCGGCTGAAAAATTCGCTATAATTATTATTCAGTGTCGATTTTTAATATGACTACACAGTCTGTAAGACCTAATGAATCTTTGGTTGGTATGTATTCGACCAAATCTCATAATATCAGTATTAGAATCGATATGATTAGTATTACGAAATATGTTACAGCGCCATCTATGAAACACGTTAGACCACTTTACAAGAATATCTGAAACTGTGTAAGTTTCGATTTATTTAATAAATTAAATGCATTTATTACACATCAGCATTGTGTAATTCTCCTCGATCTAAGCTTTTACCGACCAAATTTTAATCTCATAGTTGCCTGTATTAGTCTAAGAACAAAACCGAAAGTCGAAACCTGCACCTATTAAAATATAGTTCAATTTATTGAAAATTTTATTTATCTTCGATTCCCTATGTGATTTGGAATACTGTTATCCAAATTATAAAATGTTCTTTTTTACATTCGATTATTAGGAATATATGGACGATAAGACTATCTGGAACTTTGATTAATTAGAGACCTGAAGAAGTCCTTTTTATTTTATACTTAAATCAACTGAGCTATCCAGGGACCCTTTTAAATACACGAGCATTTTCATTAAAAACAACGCACAGATTCAGAACTTCATACTCAGTGAAATACATTAAGATAATCTTCTAGCACATAATGCTGTATACTTTTGTATACTTTTAAAATTAAAATTTCTTTGCAGTCTTTAAAGTGTTAGGTCATTTAGATGTGTGCCGGCAGAAATAATTATAGTAATTGTACGATAACAGATGATAATTGCGTATGTGAGATCGTGACCGCGTCTTAACTAAACGCTAGCAGACTGGACATCGTCATTAATATGAAAAGTCTGCAAACAATTTTGTTATCATCATCATAGATTTGACGAGTACCAGATTGAATCACAGTTTACTATTAAATTTTATCGGGGCTTTACTTGTGATAGACACGTTGTTTTTCATCTATTGAAACTTTGATAGTCTTGTACTTTAATAATTCTCCTTCGTTAGGTATCTACTCATAATTTTTGTGAAAAAATTCTGTTTTTTATTGTTATACAAATGCATCTAAATATTAATTACAAATCTTCATACAATCTGATGTCTGTCTGTCAATTAGCACATGATATGCTAAGCATATTTTTAAAATATCTTACGTGTACCTTCAAATTAACAACGACATTCTTCAAATAGTTTTATACCCGCGGGTTTATAGGTAAAGGTTTATCATAATAAAGAAAAGATTTAAAAAAAACCTAGAGATTGGGAGGAGCTACAATAAAATTTAAGTAAAGATATATTCAGAGAAATCTTTGCTATATAAACTGTGATATAGGAATATATACTATTATTTATTCATATTATGTTTTGTTTTCACTAAGTATTAAGATGATATTTTTTTAAGATCAGTTATCGTACATTTCGAAAGATTGGCATTTGTGTAACGATTCGATATCTCTTGTTAGAAATTGTATCTTATCATGTCCTACAGCTGAAGGGTCAAGCTTGCCACTTTAAAATTGATAAGAAAATAAAGAAATAAAACACAAATGTTATTGTTATACAAGATAATAAACATTTCACTATTTGAGTGAAAGTTATGAGGACGATGACACGAATTTGAAAAAAATGAGATCAATGATATTTTACACTAGGTATACATGATGTTACGTGTTTACACCTACATTGTGCTGTTTATTCTCTTTACGAAAATTATTTGCCGTCTCATTCTTGCTATGAAAATACTCCTAGTCTTTTCATGTTTTACCGCTTAGCGCGTTTATGACATACATACATATATGTAGTACATATATTATTAAACGGAACTCGAGTTTAAGAGTGCAGTAGTATGTTCGTAAAGTTACGAACAGTAGAACAATGCTGTTTTTGCAATGTTGTATTTTATAAAGAAGATATAGTTTTAATTCAATACATATGTGTATGTTGTTATATTATCAAATTACATTGCAATAAAAGATATATTGAATTATAACCAAGCATTGGTGTTAGGGAGTCATTTACATAATTCCACCTTATTGCTTATTATATACTGTTCCCATCCAATATTCAAAAGAATATAAACCTAGACTTCAGGAATACGTTTTCTTGGTTGCCATACTTACAGTACTTATTTATTATTCATATTCAATATTTACCTTGTTATAATATAGCCATGAACGTAGTATGCTTAAACTGCATGATTAAAACTATAATACAGAAACTATAAGTAATGTACATAATACGTTAGTAGATTGACACTAAAAAATGAATATCTTCTTTTAGTTAATAATCATGTAATTAAAAAGTTAAGTTTAGTTAACTTCTAACATACTGCGCTCACCATCTAAGACATCGCTACTTACCACTAGATGGAATTTTTGTCAAGCATTATCTTATTTTGAGTAAAAAAAATATAATTGTGGATTTAAGGAGGAAAACGGTATGCTTATTTTTTAATATAATCAGGTTTCCGGTTATCTTAGCTATCAGTATTCTTGCGTAAATTACAATAGGAAGCATATCCAATGAGACAATGCAAATTTGTACCGTTGCAATATTTTCCACCGGGATTCAATTTGACCTTAATTAAAGTTTCAATTATTCCTGCTGTTATTTTATTTTCTATAAAAACCGAGCAATTAAAATGTTTAATTAATAGGAGAGTTGATGAAATAAAACGTTTTTTAAGTGTTTATATTTCTTTACGTTACTTGTAAAAATTAGGAGTGTATGGTAAATGAGGTAACCTTTTATTCTGATAGCTTTTTTTTGAGGAGCACTACGAATTGATTAACAACTCGTGTTTCAAAATAACGCTTTTGCTATTAGCAATTCCTACACGTTTTGTATTTTAAAATTAGCTTTCGTGCAGACATTCTTAGGCGCTTAGTTAACCTATTATTTTTCACTCTTTATTTTAAATAATGCGCGTTTTATTACCATACAGTTTTACACAATGTGCCTGATATATTGTATGTAATACATTTGTACAGACAAAAAACGTAATTATTTATTTAATATGACTATTACTTAAACCTGAAACTATTTTAAAAGAAATGATGCCATCAAGTAGCTTGAACGTAAAATAATTCTGGCTGCATTGTATAAGGCGTCATTTTTGTTAATGGATTATTTAATGTTCGTAAATCATGTATAATACTAGCAACCCCACTTTGCTTTGTTTCAAGATATAATGTCTGGACGTCATCTACAATTTTAATCCAGGGTCATCAAGTCATTAAGATTTAGCTTGATGCCCTCAACTTTTGAATATTTTGCAGATATACCTACTTGCCTATTGTAAATATAAAATCAAATTATGGGTATTAAAAAAGTATCTGAAAAAAAAATTAAACCCATTTATTTTATTCAATGCTTAAAACCTAAAGACATAATTCTTGAAAATCAAAAAAAAGTCTGTTGTTAAAAAAATAGATAGTAAAGAAAGGTAGATAATAAAGAGATGCGTCATTGATAAAGGCAATGATTCGTATTTAAATTTCGTAATCATAACAAAGCAACATTGAATGAGCAATCCAATTAATGTAGTTGAGGCGATAAGCATTACGCGACGGAGTGGCGACATCGACATGCCGACTCACGAACAAATGAGTATGATTATGATTGGGAGCTCGTGGTCCGCTCCTCGTGAGAGATCATGTGATTGTGATGAGACCACTTAAGCAAATAAACACTCAACTGCTATCCGCAAAACACAAAAGTCAATAGTCAAACGTTTACAAACTCAATTTCGAATTTTATTGACGTAAGAAATCTGCGTCGATGTTTACACTTGTATTTATTAAATAAGTACATTTACCTTTATATTTTCTTGTAGCTGTAGTCGTGGTGATTTTGTTTATAGAATTAGTTATTACAAATACATAAGTAAATATGGAAATCCGATAAAATCTTGCTACTGTACAAAAGTACTCATAGAAATAAAAATATAATCCTCCTTTCTGTAAATTCCGGACGTCCCATATTAAAAAACACAAGATTTAGAGAAGACCTAAAGTATAAGCATAAATGTATAATTGCTCTGTTATATTTTCTATATCTACTAAATGATAAAAGTTCAACCTGTTATGAAGCGCCTGATCATTTTTGATCACTTGCATTTAAGTAACTGCGAGTGCGGTCGGCAGATAGATAAAAGGCCGCGGTTAGTGACGAAAAATTCTTCAGGAGTTCTGTACTTCGAAGGGCACGTTAAGCTGACGGATCAAGCTTTTATCGTTACGTAGTAGTCTTCGTCTTGTGTAGGTAAACTGAAAATATTTCTGGACATAGTTTCAGTGTGGAATCGAGATTGCTCACACACTTTACCAGGTTTTCATTTTACAAGTAGGGAATAGTGAAAGATATAAAGAGCTAGTCTCTATTTAGCGTCATCGGTCAGCTACAACTTTTTTGAGCAGACAGAATAGGGAAGCTAGAGTTACTATGAATTCACAATGGGGAACATATTACATTAAATAAAATAACAAGAATGAAATGTCATTATTTTATGACGTCAGTAACAATATTTTAATAGTTTCACAAAATGTTTTGTTCAACGTATTTAGAAACTCTAGTCAACAACACAAGTAACGCCATCTGTCATCGAGTAGCATAAATGTGTAGTAGCAACTTTGAGCCTCAAATAACAAAATCCATTTGTAAGTACATTAATGTAAATTGTTAGATAATAGATTAAAAAAAAAACAATCATATATCGTTTCAGGTCCGGAAGACGAGTATCCGAATGACAGCAATAAAAGAATATCCATTCGATCTGAGCGATCTACAGAATCAGCAAATCAATGCGAACGATACACGAACTTCATGCTTGCCGTCCGAACAGTCAGTAACACCTGAAACCAACGTCGCTCCCATTCCAGCTCCTCCAAGGGTTCCCACACCCGACGGGAAGAGAAAGGTTTCCATCATGGCTGATGAGAACAGTAAAGACCGGGAGAATCTACCTTCTGAAAGGTAAGATTATCATTGCCATAACTGTATAATAGAATTTTTTAAAAATAGCCTAGTGGTTTGCGTCGTTGCAACTGCAGGCGTGATTGTTAAGTGGATGGTTGTCCACTATGGCAAAAAAATCTTGTCGTTTAGGTTGGCCTATAACCCCTCTTCCAAACCACACTACTGGGTGGTGGAGTATGCCCTGAGCCTCATCATTTATGAAGAGAGACTTATTCTTAGTAGTAAGGTATCAATAAAGTTTGAGAAAGAAGTCCTTACGCGTAGCGACAGAATAATAAGTGACATAACATGTCAGCTAAGTACTGGTATTGTTTAAATACCCATTTTTGACATAGAATTTTCCATTATAAAGTTTCAATAATTTAACGGTCCATCAGTGGACACGTTATCTTTATCTCTTGTGTGATTTCTTATAGCAATAATAATGCTACGCACTCGAGACTCTACACTGTAATTCCCTGTGTCGTGGTTGCTATTGACAACACATATACACACTGTATTATCTCTTGTATATCACTCTTCATTATTAGATATTTTTAAAGATTTGAAGTGAAATCACAGAAAGTGATTGACAGAGTAACCGCAGTTGGATGTTTGACAATATATTGTTAATCGCATGACATCCTAGACTTTTCCGAGGCACAGGCAATTGAGGCCAGTTCCTGTCGGTATCATAAAACTTCGGTTGATATACTATGGCAAGGTCTGCAGATAACATAAGGACTTCCTGCACCTGAATTGGACACTAATCTGCATTCAAGCAACATGGCATTGCTAGACATCCTTAATTACAAATATCAATGCCCTGTATCAAAGTCCCACTGCTAAAAGAAATGAAGTAAGCATTAAAGACCCTAAAATTTTTCTTTATATTGGACTTAACCTTCAAGAGATCTAAGAAATCATTTAAACGTCATCATTATTTGACCCCTTCCCACTCTTCAAGCAATGAAAACTAATCAACTAAGAATATTCATGGCTTAAGGATAAACTCTTACAAAATGTACCGAAGTAGTAGCTCTTGAAATGTAACGAGATGATACTCAATGTCGTCTAACGGCCCTGATATTTGGGGTCTAGTTTTCAATATTTATTGTATTATTATGAGTCAATCAAAAAATCTAGATTTCTCTTTTTTACGTGAATTTTATGAAGATTCACGCTGTGTACGGTTTTAAATTAGGTGGTATTTAATAATCAGTAATTTTAAAGTCTAAATTCGTTAGGTTATGTAGGTATATCAAAATAACTACATACTTAATTGTAATTATTTTTTTGTAGAACTTTACCAGAATATTCATCAACTCTATCCATGGCCAGAAATTATGAAACTTGATATTAGTATAATTTTAAGTTTGTAGTTTAATTGTATCATGATTTATATCTATGATGTAAAATACAGCCTAGATAAAAATACTCAATAGTAACAATACCAATATTATAGACTTCTCGGTATTTTCCGTTTAAGCTTGCAGGGACAAAACAAACATAAAATAACGGTCTCATGTGTCTTGAATATTATAAAGATTATTTACATCCGAACTACGAGCTGATCATGCCAAAGAAACCGTAACCTTTGCTTAATATTAAGTAGGTTCAATTATTTAGTAGGTCGAGTGCCAGTGATTTCTATGAAAAAATCTGGAGTTAGAATAAAAACTTCAGTACCTAGTTGAAAACCCAAAAAAGTTGTACAATTTTCAGTTGATTATGGTCAAATAAAAAAAATATATATTGCACTACAAGCCAATATTTCCTCATCGCACTATTACAGATATATTTTTTTACTTAAGAAAAAAATAAAATCACTTATTAACTACACCACTATTGACAAAAACCCACTAACAAAAATACATTAGAAAACAAAGACGCACAACGGAAATTTCATTATTACAAGTATCGAAATTAGTAAGAATTATAGGTTTCACACTGGTTTCACATTATTTTGTGCCAATAACATCCAATGTCAAGACATCATCGCTCCTGTCTCCTCAACACGAGTATGAAATAAGCAAACTGTTCGTAATGCTTCATTTAATACGGTCCCTTTCACTTAACTCGACATACAAAGATTCATCATACCTTGCGGATCACGTGAATATACTAGTGAAAGGTACACCGAGCACCAACCAAATAAATAAGACCTATTTGTGCATAGTATTTCTGTTTGACTTCCAGTCTAGAGCGTCATGGTACCGGAGGTCAAATTATTTGGACGTGCATACTAGCAAAAACAAACGACATGACTCACTCAACAAGGCTGTCGTAATGTATCAGTCACGTGCTTTAAGAACCAATTACGTTATACCTACAATTCCACCACTCCTTTTTAATTATATAGATTTTTAAATAATGTGTGCAACTTATTACAATCATCTTTCTCTTTTAGATTCTTGTATTTAAATTAAGTATTAATCGGATCGTTACGAAAAATCTATTTAATTTTTTGAGCACTTATACAAAATATTTGCAACTGTAAACCAAAGTTCAAATATTACTTACTACTAATATTTTATTACTAATCAATTAGTGACCTAAATTATTACTCTGGTTATTTAACCAAAGTTATATTTATCCATTATATTTTATCCATAATAACGCTTTTCTAAAAATCGAGTCGCCTGCCATTGTCGTAATGCAATGTGTTCAAACGCTACTGATACCGTTTGCTCTGAATTCTATAATGGTGTACGAGTATTCGTATAACGTATTTCCGTGGATTTTCAACATATTCTGAAGCCATCTCAAAATATGTAATATTGCAAAAGAACTTATTAAAAATAAATGTGGTAAAAAAATACAGAATAGTGTTGTGCAACGACTAAGTACTTATCATATCAAAATGAAATGGAACCTTCACACTATACGATAATTACAAAATAGAGGACGTATTGGTTTCAACTTGATGTTTGAAAAACAAATGATCAGAACGAGTGTTTATATAATTCTAACATGTTATTTTGAAAAAACTACATTATATCATTAACATTTCAAAATCGATTCTTCATTGACGGTATGTTGTGACTTGAAGACTAAAATTAAACAAAAAATAATCCATCGATGTTTCTATATAAAAATGTTGAATTCCTGAACAGTTACCTACTTATTGAAAAATTAAAATAAAAAAAAATGTGTCATGTTATTATGCAACATTAGTTGCATATTAATGTCAGATACATTTTAAAAGTAACAAAATATTTGTTGTGCAAGTTTAGTGTTATTCGGAAAATAATTCGAATGTACCTGTTTTTTTAATAATTTTTAATAACATAAACCTTCAGAAAAGCCCGGACGGCTACTAATAGAACCCCAAACTACATGTAAATTACGTGTAACTATCGTAAATGCAATTATTAATTGCATTAAACGTGTAATTTAATTACCTTTGTTAGAATTGCACTAAGATCTAACGAACCGTTTTAAATTGCACACAAAGATTGAGAAATATTGCTATTTAAAACAAGTTAGAAATAATTTTAACACTATAAGTATAAATAATAAATACATTTTACTGATATTCATTACTCAATTCACAATGTAACCTTACTAGTTTAACTATAAGGCTATGTTTTCAGCAAAATGAAAAAAAAATAAAGCAACAGAATCACCACAATGACTGTGTTCTCCGATTCAATTTGTTATGGCCTTTCGACATGGCTAATGCTGCTTGTGTACACATGCTCAGTATAACGTAACCAACTCGAATTTCAATTGAATGTGTGAAATTCTATTTAGTTATTTTGAAAAACTCTACTGTATAAATATTGAAATAAAATGGAATTTTTCTATACTTTTCTATTCATAATATAAGTTCAGAACAAGATTTTTCCAACTGGTTTTTCATTTGCGAACGATACCAGCGAGGAAATATATTTGTATGAAAATGTACTGCGTGACATCTCACTTGCAACAGTGTCGTCAACGGCATTTTCATAAAACTTCCATTCCTAGACTTGTATGTGTTCATTGTTACATACAATTTCGTTTGCAATTCAGCCATTCAGGGTGCCCATAGGCCTGCTTGGAGCAGTATCTGACGGCAGCTTTAAGAAATCCCTGTGCACGATTATTATGAACCAACTGCTTCGTCTATGACCAAGTTAATAAGCCTCCTTGAAGAACTATGCCGATTAAACCTGCTGCAAATTATGATAAGGTTTGCAGACAGGAAGTCCATATTCAAAATTTCCTTCAGACGAGGGTTTACCTTTCTTCAGGACAAATTTGAATTCCAGTTCAGAAATAAACTGAAAACGATGTGCTTGCTTTTTAACAGATGACCCGCGGAATAAGAAAAAATCCCCCTTATTTATTATGTGGGCGTGATCACCCAAATTCTTGACTATGAATGATAACAGCAGTGGCATAGGACGTGGGCGGTAAAGGCAACCGCCTACGGTTTTGAGATTCATGATGCCTTCCGCCCCGAAGTTTTATGTACTTTGAAGTGCAATAATTTTATTATGCCCTACAAAAATGGTTTTGCTTCGCCACTAAATAACGACATGTGTCCTAAAATCACAAGTCTGTCCATTATTTCATAAATTTGTTAAAGAAATAAAACTATCCCAGTTCAAGACACTTACTTGATAGTAATGTCCTTGCATAAATACAAACAAAGTATCTAAAAGATGTCTGTATTAAGATACTCTATTAGACATTATAAGTGCAAGAACCGTTAAAAGTTACTTGTCAAGTGTATCAATCAATGTCCCCTTATAGCAGAACTAATTTTAGATATGGGGAGTAATGTTATTTTTAAATAGAACAAAACCGGTTCTTAGTTTAAAACGATACCTGCAACGGAATAAAATGAAAACAGTTAAGTAGTTTGCAAATACGGTATGGGCTAAAACCATTGATTAATACACGTATTTTTCATTATGTACCTATATTATTAAGAATTCTGTCTTTTTGCAATTTTATTCCAAAACAAAGTTCAATAGTATATTCCTGGTACACTGTCCATTTAATCGCGAAAACAATAAGTGCTGGATTTTTCTTAAATCGTTCGAAAACAATGAGTCGTTACTTGCGGAAGAAACAGTGTGCGGAAAATGCGGATTGTGCGGTTGTGTGCGGATACTGTCACTAAGTTGTTTGCTTAAAATGTTTGTAAAAGTGTTGTAAACACAGCCTCGTCGGCGCGGCGCTCAGTGGCTCGCTACTGCGATCCGCACGCAGTTGCTGCCCCGAGCTCGGGTTTAGCATGCGCTCCTATGGCTGAGGGCTCGATACTGCGGTGGAGCGATTTTTCTGCACGGCCAATGACCGAACAGCCGGCCGGCGAAACTAAACGCACCGAGGCAGTCACGTGTCCGGGGTGAGACGCGGCGGGCGGAATAACTCGCATCGCAGCCGAGCCTTCTCTATAAGATGCCCACTCGCTGCGGCATAGGTGTGAGCCGTGCTGAACAGAGCGGCATGCTCCTGCGCATGCTGACCGATCCTCTCCTGCACTAGTAGCGAAGTTCTCACAATAGATTCCCAAGTGCCATGTAGGATGTCTCACAGCAGCCTCAGTTGTCATTACGACAGCTACCTACAGTCCGATTCATCCCTTGAGACAGACGCACTCAACAAACACTGGTGAGTTCGCAATATATTATTATTAGACACAATACATTATTTTAAAGCATAAAACATTCATTAAAATTCGTGACAGGTACCGGTACTCGTAAATTTGCATATGGCTACTTAGATCAATCTAGACAGAAAAAAATGTGTGCACTACATTAAATTTAACAAACAGCTATAAAAATGTGATTTTTTGAAGCGCAAATAACGAAGACTCTCTTTACAAACTTCTAAAACCTCAATCTTCCTTCTATAACTGCCCCCATAAGCTTATTTTCGTAACCTTCAACTTGTACTTAACTCGATCCAATTTTCAAGCAAAACCAATTAACTGTTTAAACAGGAGTCATGGATATTAAGATAAACACAGTTAATATTTAAGTGTTTCATTCATTATTGCTGCCTAATTAGTAAATATTAGGTGGGTAGTAGGTATTACAATATGAATAGGTACTAGATATTACAATACGTGAAATAATTATAATCAAATTTCAAAGCAATTAAGTCGGCCATCTACACCGCGTCATGTGACATTATGAATAGTGTAGTAGCCCGAATGGCCGTCGATTATGTCGGACAATAATAAGTATATAGGATTACGATCCACGCCACCACATCAGTCATGGTATGACATTGTAATACCCCATTCAGTCCATTCAAACTCCTTAATCATTGACCCACTCTCTACACGTATTTTTCCATCGATAAAACCTTTAGCCACGCACTTACCTTGCGTTACAAATTACTCAATATCACTCACAAATTATAATAGAACTTGACATTGTTAACCACTGTATTCATAAAAAGTAGTACTAAACAAATTGTAGAAAATAAACAATTTCTAGAAAAGAGAGAATTTTTGTAACATCAATGTATATAGTAGATATAATAGCTACTAGTTCGTCGTAGAAATAATATTATCGTTACATATTAGTAGGGCTATGCAGTGCAACAGTACAGTAAGCTCAGTTAACTTTAGAGATTTCAATGCTTTTTCCTTCTTCTTAGTTCTGTATTCTTAACTATAAAGCTCGACGAAAAACGAAGAGTTACAAGATTGACGTGTCTAGCTTTATGCTTATCCGTCTGTGGCACTGAAGCTCATAAACAAAGGGACCAATGGTAACGACTACATTATTTTAAAACTTATTGACATGGTCCATAACTACATGTATTTGTTTAGTCCACTCTCGAATGTTTTGTTTTAAATATCTAATTTAACTTGTACTGTTTATCTCGGGCTTATTTAAGTTCTAATATACTCGTATATTAGTAACTGATTTTGTTCGACATAAATATTAATGTTATTTAATCAAAATAAATAATTGTTATACCCGTAACGTAATAATACAATTTATTAATCAAACATTATCGGTGCAATCAAATAGTTCGACACGCATTTACAACAAGAGAATAGAAATATACCTAATATAACTCCGAATTTTTCATTCATTTATCAGCTAGCTACATACGAGTACATATACTTATGAAACAGATTTATATTAAGCTAAATGCTTTAAAGTAACACCAAAAAGAGAGGTTAGTTATAGAAAAACTTCTGATAAGAACCTCTTCACTAACTAAAAATATCACAACATATTTTTTTATTAAACAAAAACATCAGGCAATATACAAATTATACACATGTAACCAACAGTTGTATTCGTATGTCTGTGACTCACAAATATGATTCCAACGCAGATAATTTTTTTCTACACAAAAAGATTCAATAGGAAACGAAATTACAAAAATCTTTTACCTGGTAAAAATTTTTAGAGCTTTCTGCGTTCTATTTAAAAATATTGGAAAATATGGTGTAGTAGATATAGAATATCCGTACCAAAGATGTCGTTTCTACCTTCACATTCTTTCATAAATTATCGATCGCTATCGACAATAACTAAACATAATTAACTAAATGAGCCGTAGCGAAAGGTGTATCGGCCTACTGTTTTCCTTCCCGTGATCAAATTACCTTCCTTGTACAAATGGAAGTGATTCTAAACGTTCAGTTGAAAACCAAGTCTGAAATGCTTACAGGCGTTCATTTTAACGGAAATTATTCCGTCCATTTTATGGAAATAACTGACAAATAAGCAAACAAACCACATGATGGCAAATAGTCAGCATCGTTCAAGAAAACCTGTAAAATCGAACAGATTGTGGACGTCTAGCTGACTAGGATAGAAAAAAAAGATAGAAAGTATATACTGGCTCTCAAGCTCGCAGAAGGAAGGTGACGAGTAGTTTAGCGATTGACTTTTACCCAAGAGGGTGATCGCCATAACAAGGCCATGCCATAGTAAAGTCCAGAAAAATATTGAACTACCAACGGTAGTAGGACATTATCCTTTCACAGGACACCGATTTAACTTCCTCGCTAAGGAGGTCTAGGGCAAACTTCCAGAAGCTACTCCGGTACGAAAATATGGAGGGGTTACTCCAAGTGTGGGACAAGTCCATTATAACTAATCGACTCTTTTCCAGTGATGGAAGTTGGATCAAAGGATTGCAAGGTTGAGAAAGAGTGTATTCATAAGTAAAAGATTACCTTAGTACAAACAGTTTAAAACATTCCATACGTTGTATATAATAGCAACAGAAAGGTTATCTACAATATGTCTGTATACCTATAGCTTCAATAAACCTTCGAGATCACATGCTTTATGCGTTTATGGTCAAGTCTATGTAACCTCGCTAAGCGCAGGGCCCAGTAAATAGAAAATATTTAATTTTACCCTTGAAAGCACAATCCATTCAATTTATGAATAAAAGCAGTCACTCAGCTTTTATACATAAATCACGCTTCGAATAATTCCAATAACTTGTAGTTTTTGTATAAATTAATTTAGTTCAAGTCATTGTTAAGACAACTGCTATGCTCGAAAACAAAATTTAGCATTACTTAGCATATTCCGTAAGAGAACTTGGAGGTTTTCGAAATGCAATCTGATTTACAAGTGACATGTAACTCTCATCAGATTGAAGGTAAATTATGGATATATATACTCGTATGCTGAATATATTTTAATTTTCAATAAATCTATCAGACAGAACAAAAACGCCCGAGTAAGCCAACGTGTATCCGTTTAAAAAGGAGTTTTAATGTCGTCAATTTATTTGGTTTCAGGAATGGCAGAGTATCAGCACAGGCCGAGGGGCCGTCGCGTCGTAAAAGCAATTTACATAATGCCATGGCGGCAGAAATGGATACATCATGGGGTAAGTGAATGAGATCGTATTTTAAATGGATTCCTGGAATGGAATTAATAATGCTGGAATTTGGTGTTAATGTTGCCGCAAAAATGTGCGTTAGTTAACTAAAATTATCAAGTTCTTTCATGGAATAACATTGCACTCATTATCTATTTTAACAGATTTTGACGTGAATTTACTCGTACCTGAATTTTCTTTCTTAATTTATTTACCTACCTCAAGATAAACTCACCCTATAAAGCTCATGTCTGACTTTTCAAATAATGTTGATGGAACTATTGCTAGAGTTAGTTACTTACTATCTGTAGTTTACATGAAAAATATATCGTGAAGGTAAAGTTTCTATCTTTCTCGTTATTTCTAACTAACAATCTTCTTTTTTTGAAGGTTCGTCTTAAAATATTATAGCAATAACATTAAGCAAAAGTAAACACGCTACATCATATTTAAGCGAACAACGACTAATAAATTCAATTTCCGAATGCGTTTTACTTTTAATATAATACAGGCAACAATTTCCTCATTCATTTTCTGTCTCTATTAGTATGAGAAAGCAACAGATGTCGTAAGTCTGAAGGTTTATATTCGTTCAATCTTGCCGTTAATTTTATTGATTTTCAGTGGGTCATATCAATTTTATAGCAGTTACTGTTCTACTCGAGGTTCGTAACGGGTGACTATCGTTTCTCAGATCGGCCAGCACACATCGAAGGCAGATACAAGAAGTACTCCACCACTTCTTCAGTTCATTCCAAAAGGGCGTTGTCACATCACAGCGAACACATCGAAAGGTAAAATTGTTATAGTTTACATGAATTTACAAGCCGAGTAAAACCCAGCACAATGTTATAACATTACTAAGTATATCTACATTATACTACGTTACATTTCTATGTAATTAATGCCAATGAAAAAGATTGTTATTTCGTAGGCGATATACTCGTAGGTATTAACTATTAAGTAAGCAAAAGAGTTGGACGATTTTCTGAAATTGAATCCATTTTAATATAAAATAGTCCTTGTTAAGTTATTTCTTTGTTTAAACCTTCAATACTGAAATGTGAGATTATTAAATTTGATATGTAAAATTTTCGCAAAAAAAAATTAAATTTGTCTCCCGAATAGTCTTGAAATCAGAAATTAAATATAGCTATAGTACCTAATAAACAAGCGATAATATAATACCAAAATAATAATAAATGTATATTTTTTATATTTAGAACTTTTACAGTAATGCCAACAAAACCAATTAGGTACATATGAGGATACTTTTTTAATTATCCATAAATACAATAATTTTAACACAATATATATAATTTATAGTAAAAACAATAAATGTTAATTACCTAAGTTTAATTTTATGCTTTGTTACGGACGGCGATTTTACTTTACGATAATTATAACAATTAATTATTTATGTTTGTTCAGGTGGCAAGTTATATAACAGTTAAATATGTTTTATGCAGTTCTATGGAATCATATTTTTAGTTCGAGGTTAAATCGCGAGTCTATATTTGGATACACTCATTATTGCACCAATTAAATAGTTATTGGTTTTTATTTTTATTACGTTTTATTTTAAACTAACCACCTAATTCAATAAGATTTAAAAATTCGATTGAAAATTTAGTAACTCTGCTTTGCAGTCGAAATAATAAATATATTCTTTCAATTATGTCATCATAACTTTCTTTTCTAGCAAACTTTTAATCTCGTTATATCCTTCCCTCATTTAGCATTTTGTTATTCTTACTTACCTTATATACATTTTTTTAAATAATTTCATAACCTTACTTAGATTATTACAGAAAACTTTCTGCATGTCGAAAACCAAATCATTTACCAACTTACTCGGAGATAAAATTTTCCATTACAATTATGTAATCAGTTTCAAGATAGTGATTAAACGGGGCAAAAAGTTTAGTGGGCCAACATCAAAAAACTATAAACATTGACGAAAAAGTTTTATCTAGTCTAATCCGTTTTTACTATTTTAAGTCTAGTCTAGTTTAATCTCCTTCGAGGGGATTTGTGTATGTATGGCCATTTCTTTGGTAATTTACAGCCCAAATGGTTTACCATTTAACATATGTCTTAGCATTGGAGTCGTCAACGTTTTAGTAATGACATAGGCTAGTAATGTTTACCCCGCCCCTCTCAATATGTTTGTGTTCAGTCGACGTTTTGTTTTCCTGATAATTACTACCAGTGATCTAACTGAAAGTAAGCATTCTCAGAATGCCATTTTGTGTAATTCCATCAAAATAATGTCAGCATTTTTGCACAATCAGGTGCGGTAGACGAAAAACGTAATCGCAGGTACAGGTGTAACGCTTTATAGAACAAACAAGCACAACATAATAATACTCATGTATAGCACAAAAACTTAAAACTGTGGAAATATAAAATACCTAATCATAACCAAAGAGAAATTTAAATTCGAATGTTCTATTGATTTTCAGATCGTGGTGGTTCGCGTGTTGCCAAAAGTGTCATCAGACAGATTCCGGAATACCTACCTGGGAGCCTCCACACTGGCAGAAGATTTGCCCTTATCCCCTATGTCCATCATATCGCCAGTTTGCTCAAACATTGTCTATATTTATAATTGGTAAGTATTGTATATATAATAATAATAATAATATACCGTATGTAAATAACTTTTACATTTGTAGAAATATTTTAAAGCTTCTTCTTAGAATCTTCCATGCTCGTCATCAGTCCCAATAATTATGATTATCATTACGCAACGCTCATAAAGCCATGTATGTTTTTTTAAACGGTACGAAAATTTTTGTCAATTACCACCGTTGATCACTTACTTAGCAACCTCTCTAGTCCTTCTATTTAGGTACTAAACCTAATGAAAATTCCAGTGGCCTGCAGAAGACCGGTAAAAGATGAAAGCCAAATGGAAGGTTATACTAGTCAACAAATAAGTGATTGAGCCATTTTTAGAAGATGCTATTGAATTAGGTATAGGTATAACATAACAGAAGCATTGGTTAAGAATTTGTGTGTACTCTCGTTTATAGGTTTGCTAGTGTGGGTAATCGTATGGATCGTAATGGGAGAGACTGCAGCTCCTGGTGGACAGTTGTTCACACTGGCCGTACTTACACTCGCCGCGAACTTCGGAGGCTGGCTCATTCTGAAAATAACGACGCTGCCGCAACTCATAGGCATGCTCATAGTTGGCATCATTATGAAAAACATTGGTTTCGTCAACTTTGGCCCAGAGTATCAGCACGTTTGCTCTTATATAAGGTTAGAACACTCTAATCTACACATTAAGCATTATCATGTGCCTTCTTAAGTCATCATCTGAATTTTTTGTGTTACTTCCTGGTTTCTTGGAATTGAGCGCACCGATTCGACACAAAACAATGTTAAGAATTAAGTAACACGTAAAATGAGGTAAAATTCTATTCAGTACAGTATAACTTTAGAAACCTAATCTAATATCATTAAAAATAATATTATCATCAATTAATTTTTTCTTCTTATATAAAGTTGCATAACTTCTCGTTTCAGAAAAATAGCTCTAACCATAATTTTAACCCGGGCTGGCCTGGATCTTGACCCCGTAGCTATGAAGAAGATTTTCTTTACTGTGATAAAATTGGCGTTGGTGCCGTGGTCCTTCGAATGTATTTTATGTGCCGTCATGGTGAACCTGCTGCTTGGATTGCCTTGGGATTGGGGTATGTTTACCTTTATTACCTTACCTTAGATCTACCTATCTATCTATTGATTTCTACGCAATTAACGTTCTAAAAAGTTCAATAAAGCTCACCATACATACTTTAATAAACAAACCCGAGCTAGTTTACCTATTTCCTGACTAATCTGAACTATAATTAAACCTATCGCCCTTGAACACATCTGCGGTACATATTTCTAGAAATACATATAGTTGGAAGTAAAAGATGCTGTTGTAACTGTGGATATTGTAACCAAAGTAAGGTTTATCAAAAATGAGTAAGGTTTCTCACCCATCTCACAAAAACGTTCTAGGTAACTCTGTTATTTAACGGTGTTATGAAAAAAGTATATACTTCACACAAGTCAACAACTCAACGACAAAAACAATATTTCATTACATGAAATTAAAAGAGATGTGTACTTTATATCTCATTTTAAATTTTAAACATTTGTCTTTCCAGCTTTCCTTCTTGGGTCTCTTTTCGCGGCGGTGTCCCCTGCGGTGGTCGTGCCATGTCTCTTTCGTCTCCGCGGCAAGGGTTATGGCGTGTCGAAGGGTATCCCCACACTAGTACTTGCGGTTTCTGGTATCGACGACGCCGCCAGTGTCGCCGTCTTCGGCATCATTACATCCATCATGTTCTCTAGTTCCTCTCTTACTATGAATCTAATTCAGGTTAGTATCGTTGTTTCTTAAAATGTATTTGTAAGTATTCAATTGATCAGTATTGATATTATGACAAATATAATTTTCTATTTAAATTATACTTTGTTTCCCCAGGGTCCTCTAAGTGTTGTGGTTGGGATTGCATTCGGCGTAGTATGTGGGTACTTGGTTAAATTTATCCCTGAACGCAACGACGCTTTTTTGGTGCCACTAAGAGTACTTCTTCTTCTTACTGGAGGCTTAGTGAGCATTCTTGGGTCGGAAGAAATTGGTTGGGGCGGTGGAGGTAAATATTATTGTACATTGTATATTATTTTTATCATTATAAATTAGTACTAAGGACATCATATGAACAATGAACGAGACAATTATCATCAAATTTCTGATACTACAGGATCAAATATCCAGATACATGGCCAGATAAAATTTAGGAAAACTAATGTTTTTCGCTAATAACCTTGAAGAGTGCATCTCAGTCGCAATGTAAAGAAAGATAAAAGTGGTTTCCCTACTACTCGTACTGGACTACTCGTACTACTCGACCAGTTGGCCAAGTCCCCGAAACCTAAAGCAATCTTAAGACCTTAAGATATACTAGCGAAAGGATGACTCGTATTTCTATTGTAATTTTTTTTATTTCTAGGTCCCTTAGCAGTAATTGCATTTGCCTTTGTGGCTTGTAAAAACTGGTCGGAGCAAGGTTGGGAGATAGAAGACAATCCGGTAGCAACTGCATTCGAAATATTCTGGATGTTCTTCGAACCCATGCTGTTCGGTATTACAGGTGCCCAAGTCGTGGTAAGTTGACATATTAATATTTAATGTAAGTAATTTACTTCAATACATAAATATTATTTTATTTTGTTTCTATACGCTTCTGAAGATCTCCTGTATCGTCTATTGGTTCAGGATGTCGTTTATCAGTCAGTCGTTGTTAAACTAAACCACCGAGTTTTATTAAGTAGAAAATAATAGATTTCAGAGTTACCACCATACTTGATGCTAGTAAGCTGTGGCATCATCATGACTTGCATCATACTGCGCGCCGTCGTCACCAGCACCGTGGCCGTGCGGAGCAACCTCAACATGAAGGAGAAAATCTTCGTTGGGCTCGCCTGGATGGCTAAAGCTACAGTGCAGGTATATAAAGATTTGTAAAAAATATCACTTAACAAAAAGTCCTAGCCACAAACATATTCACCAGAAAGAAATAGTTTACGTTTCAGTGTCTTTAACTACAATATTTCTGTTTTCAGGCTGCTTTAGCACCAGTAGCGCTCGATGAAGTGCGTAAAATGATCACTAACGACGATCCCAAAACGGAGCTAGTGCAGTACGCTGAAGTAGTCATCACCATCTGCATTATGTCGATCGTCATCACCGCACCGCTCGGAGCTATCGTCATCACCATTACCGGACCTCGCCTCCTCTCCAAGACCACTAAGCCACCAGTCCTTGAAGGTATACCAATATTTCTTGTTTATTTAATCATAAATGCTAAATACAAATGGAATTGATCTCCGATATTGATACTTGAAAAAACCTATTTGTACCGTTACTAGTATCATTATTTATCAGGTATTGTATTCAATGTTAATAGTTTTTTTTCTATTTAAACGTTGCAAATCGATTATATTGTTGTATTGGAACGACAAGCGTGAAATGTTCATTTTTTGATTTTATATCCAGAAATGACATAATTGATTTATTGGCGGTGCAGTAGAATATTTGCTACTACCACTAAACTATTCCGTAATTTAGTATTTAATTTTGTTTAAATTTTTTAACCATCCTTTCTGTAAGCTTTTATCCTTAGGTGATTTAACAAATGTAGTCTTCAAATTAATATATAATTACATGTCAATATTGTTTAAAGTCGAATTTTAACTTTCTTCAGATTTTATGTTAACACCAAATAAAGTGTACTCACCCCGTCAGTATGAATATTAAAACACTGTAATACAACAAAATAACAATTAAATTACTCACATGGTAATAAAACACTTGTCACATTACAACAAAATTTATTTTATTACAGTTTATTATGTATACAACTTTAGATCATGAATACTCATACAACCAATGCATTAATTATAGGAAAATTGATTTGGTGGATTTTTATGAGGATCATAATTGGGCCCACTGTTAGGTGTGGGATAGAAAAAGTTATTATGCTCGGGTGCATTATACTGATTTGAGGGGAAATTTGGTTTACCTGAATATGGACTGCTTGGAACGTTACCAAAATTATGAGAAGTAGGTGTCGGCGTATAACCATTTGTATGATTATAGGGTCTTTGTTGTGGATTTTGCCAGTTATAATTGTAAGGATTATTAGTAGGATTCTGATTTGAAGTATTTCGTGCTTGTGGATTGTTGTTTAAGAAACTTTGACCTTGACCTTGTGATCCATAATTCCCAGAATTATAAGGTCCAGTATTATTATAAAATGGTCGCTGTGGTCCAGAGACTGTTCCTTGAGACGACCCATTTATATTATATGTGGGATAGCCATTTTGCGGAATGTACGGTGAAGAACTTGGCACATTATGAGTAGGCCACCTACTATTGTTGTAAGCATTATTGAATGGCGGCACTGAATTGTGAAGATTCGGGCTAGGTGATGGAGGGTAGCTATGATGCATTGGCTTATTTGTCACACCAGGATATAATGGTCTATTTGGTTGTTGTGGATTATAAGGATAGGTCCCGTTTATATTCGCTCCCGGATATAATGGTCTACTACTTGTTTGTTGATAATAAGGCCTCGTAACATTTGTTGCCCCTGGATAGGACGGTCTACTAGTTGTGCTCAGAGAGGCAGGAGTATTATAAGGATAAGTAGGTTGAGGATAACCAGGGATTGTATGATTGTTTGACGCTGGCCGGAATGGTCTGTTAGATGATTGAGGATAGTTGGGATTAGTACCATAACTGGTTGACCCTGGGTAATAAGGTCTACTAGTTGTTTGGTGGTTTTCAAAATTTGTACCATTATTAGATGTTCCCGGGTAAAATGGTCTATTGTCAGGCTGAGAATAGTATGAATTGCCGCTATTGTTATAATTTGACGCAGGACGATTATATTGGTACGTACCATTAGTTGTCCCTGGTCTATAAGTATTTGTATACTGTGGGTACTTAGAGTTCACTCCATTATATGCAGGATATTGGGATTTATACTGGTATGGATTGGGGCCATTTGATGTAATATTAGAGTTACTAGGATGAGGAAAATTTGTATATCGAGTTACAGGCGTTGTATTAAATCCATTGCTAGTCCATTGTCTATGTGAGTTAGATACATTATTATATGATCCGTAATTTCCATATGATCCAGAAGTTGGCACTGTAGGATATATAGGCGAATATCCAACGTTGCTTTGGCGAGTTACTCTCTTGTCATTTGATAACTGATTGATTTGTCGAACTTGCCTGTTATTGTTCCAACTTTTTACTACCCAGTTTTCGAAAGGGCCTCTTGCATCATCATTATCTTCTTCTGTTTCTTCCAGTGAATTTTTTGTAACAAATTTAACTTGTTTTCCCCATATTTCTGACACATCTAATGCAAAAGGATCTACACTATGAAGTATCTGCGTTTCAACTTTTCCATCATTAAACACATTATTAATTTTCACATAGCCTTCAGTATAAGATATTTGAATCGATATCACAAGGAAATAATATATTCCTATACATTGCACCGTTTTTAATGGAAACATTGCGATGACTAAAAACTTGTAACGTTATTGGTTTGTATAAAATAATGTTAATCAAATACTCTTTGACCTATTATCGAGAATTGTTTACCGAGAATTTAATGGGTATGTTACGTAAAGTTGATATTATTATTACCTAAATGATAAATTGTAGACCCAATTATAATAAACAATCATCAGATTCAACAGCAACCCAAGGTTGCTATAAAAAAGCAAAAAGAGTGAAAGAGGCTATTTATTCGAATAATTTGATAATAATATCTATCTCAACAAAGGGATAGCTCTGTGAATAGTGTGTATGTTTTATGAAGTTCCTTATAAAATATATCTACTAGAGCAATAAGATATAGGAGCCTTGCAAGACGTGATGACGAAGCACTAACGATCGTTAACGTTATGTTATTTAATCTATCATTATTGTTTCAGGTTGGCGACGATCTCACCGACCATCCATCCGCGACATCTCCATTATCGATGAAGAGGAGATTGCGGAGAAAGATGCGGAAGCCGATCTCGCAGCGACAGACAGCACGCAAGTCTCTCCCATCTCTCCTATCACCCCTATCACTCCCCCTACACCTATCACACACTCTTCCTCCACTCCTATCACGGTACAACCCAATCAGCGATCGTGATGTCGTCCAAATCAATAGTTTTATACCGTCCGAAGCTATGTATTTCCTAAAGCAACTGTTTTGTTAATAATAGATAGATACTAAGCGAAATATAGACTGTATCTTAATGTCAAATCTCAAATAAAATTGCAGTTTTATTTGAGATTGCTTACAGATCTATTTCTAAACGTCAGTTTAATAATTAATCGATGACAAGTGATAATTAAAATTTAAAGCTATGATGACGTGCCATAAAATTGATGGCATCACTTCCTCGTAGCTAATAAACGTTATCCGAAACGTTAAAGAGCTTTATTTATCAGTATTGCACGATTGCCATTTTTAGAAAAATAAAAAGATACCTGAAATATCTTCCGACATGTCCAATCAGGGATTTCCATTACCTATTATTTATTCAAAAGTTTAAACAATTCACATTGAACCTCATAAAGTGCAAATAAGAATTGCAAACATGTTCTTTTCAATGCATGTGGAGGTAAACGTCTTATAAAGGTATTTTATTTTATCTAACTATCATCACATTTAGGATTAAGTCTAGAAGTACTTAATCGTGTACGAAATAATATCTCTTAAAATATTATTGAAGAGATTGCTTTACCATGGATGAAATACTAAGTAGGTATTATAATTATTGTGATAAACGCGGATAATTACATTATTATAGATAATTTAAATTTAATCGCCTCGCCTGTCATGTAATTTTATTGTTAGTTTACATTTGTTGCCAGTCTGCAAATGTTCAGTATTAAGTGTAACCTATTTATTTTAATAATTACATTTATTATAATTAACTGTAGGTACTTGCAGCAGTTACAAATAAGATTATAGTGCCTTAATTTTAATTGCTTTATTTTTATATAGGTAATAACTCAATATTATATTTTCAATGTTTTATTTTTGACTTAATTATAATATCTTAATATTTTTGTATTATTATAATATAAGTATGAAAAAGATATTAATGTAGCTGTACAACCAAATTGCACAATTTTATAAAATGAACGGTTTGTATAATAAAGCCACTATTTTCGTACTTACTCTATGTACCGTAATTAGTAGAATATTATCTTTTAATTACGTATTTTACGCGATAAGATATTACATTGTTTTTACTAATAATAATTAGAAAAGTGTATAGTAGTGTTGTTATGTAGATTTATAACCCGCTGCAGTATTATGGTGCAATCGTTGCAGATATCTAAGGGACCATTTAGTAGATATATTATGAATAAAAAATTGTTAATTATTTAATAAAAATGTGTAATGTTGTATTACGTTTGGAAAAATATGCAAAATATATGATAAAGGGATTAAAAAATATATTGAAATTCTTTAAAAGATATCTGTTGTTTATTTTGGGAAATCTGTAGGCATACATACATTCTTTTCCACGGCCATCGGTTAATGCACGGAAAAGTTAGCATCATATGGCCAGCGGTATTTGAAAAGTTATATAACATATCTCTTCCTTTCGTAGGCTCAAGGAAGTCATTTCGTTGTGTATTTCATTGCGTAATGTTAGGTATTGCATTAAGTTAAGAATATAATAAATGCATGCTGGAAACCACATAAACCCAGGTCTTAACTTAAACCTAGCTAACTAACCTAATCATAAAAAATTATGTAAGTATAATATATTTTATAGGTACCTATCTCATTTTTTGATTCGTTTTCTGTACCTATTTCTATTTTAATAACATACTGTACGTACACCTTATACCTATCCTTATGAAGGTTATGAGATAATTTACCGCCTCCTTGGAATCTTATTGAGATTGAGATTATTTATTACATGACGTACTGGCGTCTCATGCTCGTATATCTATTAATCCGAAGTGAATAGGATTGAAGGTCGTTAATGTATTACATAAATTGAATTTCTCGTAATCATACTCGTAATCAAGTATCCAATCCAAAGTTGAGTGCAGTTATCTTGTATCAAAAATTATCGTACCATGAAATATACTTATTTGATAGAACCTAAATACGTAAGTGCAAAAACATGCCAATAAATGGCAAAATTATTTTACATGTCATGATGTATAGTGTATATAACAGCAACCTATAATTTAAATATTAACAACGTTGGGTGTCCAATAAATAAATACTTGTAAGAAGATAATGATAAAATATGTTCTACCTACAAGGATGTAAAGTTGCGTTGCAAATTGTAGTCGTATCATTTGAATGCATGTGTATAATAAAACCATGGAAAGACCGAGCTAATTACCGAACAAGTATGTCTCTACTTTGTTGTTTCTAAATCATATTAAATTGGTCCAAAAGTACGTCAACAAGACGCAGTTGTGACGGCAACTTACGTCATCAATGATATTTGGTTACGCTAAGTTTGTAATATTAGGAAATTTTGTAATATTAGTAAATATTAGAATTGGCGCACCTTTACATTTAAAATCCTTAATTGAGTTAATTTGCACATTGAAGCGCCTGATACTTTTAACATTTAAACTCTTTAGTTAGCATTTGCAGTTTATCAATAATAATTTGGTAAATCTGTAGGCACCTTCATCGTTACCAATAAGCGTATGAAATATTTTTTACACAGCAAGCTACATTTTATATACGTAGGTATATAATCTGCCTTATAAATACAATAGAGCGTACTCAACCAGACCGCGCCCATAGATAGCCTGCACTAGTTAATTGTTATTACGATTGAACAATAAAACACAATAATTAATCATTCTTCTAATTTATTCATGGTCCATTAATGATTTATTAATTAAAGACAATAAGTATGCATACCTATGCACAAGCGTAATAATAGCTTATCTCTAACTTAAGTTACAACAATTATATCTATTACGTCCTTATTGATCAAAGGTGTACCTATTATTAACTTAATCTATGACTAGATGGTACTTAAATTTTCTCCAGTATCATTTTTTTATACATCATATCTGTAAGTACCAGTAATGATATACAAAATTGAAAAACACACATTTTCTTTCTGTAACTATTACTACGTTACATTATTTCTTCATGTTAGAATGCCCCTTAACGTGGCAACCGAGCGTATTAGTAAGATGTATTTTTATCTTTTGTTTTGCACCTACACTTACTAACGTACCAAAACACTTCCTGTCATAAGAGATTAAATATATTATGGTACTTTGATCGTAGAATACACCAACTTAAAAATATTGAATGGTTACATAGATATAATATTTAGAACCAAAATCAGATTATCAAAAAAAATATTTTACTTACATCGGTCTAAACGACAACGCTTGAATCAATTGTCAACTATTATGCGGAAAAAACAATTTCCAGAAATTGTAAGTAACAATGATAATATAGTAGCACTAGTAGCAAAATATCATGAACTGATTCCGCGCATAGCACAATAGTTGTTAACAATTTCCGGTTTCTGATAAATAATAATCAGACTAACTAATAATCCATTCATACTCCCGTCTCGCGAACAAACTAATTGAATGTCAATAAAATCAGCATTTTTACATTACATATTGTGTTTCTTTACTTTAGATATAAAACAAATATTACAAAAAGTTCCAAAGTTATTATATTTGCTTTATTGTAACTCAATGCTTTTATATTCCGTTAATTAATTGGTTATTTAACACCACAAACTAGTTCAATTGGCCGAGAAAAACATTAAGCAAATCAAATGTACGTAATTATGACATTTAAGTGGTTGATTTACTATTACAACGTCTGATGGATTACTCTTATCCATTTTATTACTTAGATTACATCTATAAACAACTAAATTACAGCAAGATTAACCTCTTAGCTAAATCCAGGCTAAATCATATTTGTTCATAAGCGCAAGCTTTCATAAATTTAACATGGAGTTATTTTATACTTGTTTTGGATTATTGGAAGAAATTTTCAGCTGTGTACGTTCATCCGTGCTGATGGTTCTGGATAGGAAGGTAGATGAAGTTCGTCCGGACGACGAAGTGCCATTCTTCTGCGTGTCTGGTTTCTGCAGCCCTGTATATTAGTACCAGTTAATAATGTCAGTCAATTGATAAATGACAGCAGCGATATTGGTGACATGCAACAATGACAACACTCAAGTGCTGTAAATAAAAATCTGTTAGGGCATTTCACGTTTATTTCATCTTCAGTGTTACGTTGGTGCCAATTAATTCCATAAAATAAAATATAAGAAACGTAAAGGAGAGCCAACATAGAGTCGAAAGTAAAATAAACTTGAAATGCAGTTTACTTAACAATCATCACTTTTAATTAATACAGTGCAATGGTTATGATCCATAAAACTGCCAAGAGCATAATTGTCATATTTATGGTTGTACCCTTTTAGAAATTATGACTTCAAATATTTTTTTTACATCGATATTTATTTTTATTTTGAGATAACCGCATTGCACTGAATTTACTAGAGTGCAGGACTGAATCAAAACTACACGTAAATAGGTGAAATTATGTTGCAACTAATGTTATTGTGATGACAAACTGACTAATATCAACGAATCACAGGAATCATAATCGTAGTGATAAATATAAGTAGATATGTGATTATTATGATGATACATCGATTATCGTATAAGTTTAATAAAATGTAGTATGCACTATTTAATTCTGTTTTGGGAGAATCACACTACGTAAATTAGAAAAAAAATAAAGAAGTGCATTAGACATAAAATTCACAAGCTGACTAGAAAATTAAAAGCTTGTTTAAAAAGCTGTGAGATAATGAACATCAAATTTGATTAGCAAGTAACATTTAGAAATACTAGTATGTACTTGGATCTATCGGCGTCGATGATAAACCTGAAAAAAGGATTATTCATTACGAAACTGCATGTACGAGTAAATTATATAAATGTCATTCACGGCATACATTTTAGTTTCATAAAAATATCGAGTACGTAAACTTTTTGTGCCTATTCTGCTGATATCTAAGGCAGTAAATTCAAAGCAAAGGTGCAAAGGTTGACGGAAATTTTGTCACAAAAGTCGAAATTTGGAAAAGTTCCTATATATAATCGTATAATAACAACCATAATTGAAACTGGTATTGCCATGTATAGTATTAATATCTTGTTGTATTTTTACCTTAATATAGGCAGATATACTTAATTAGGTAAATCAAATTCTCAGCATGAACATACACGAAATGTTTTTGATTGTCCTTATCTAAATCAATATTTTACGTAAATAGCTGACTAATACCAAAGCCATCATCCGTGCATCGTTTCATGATAATCCAAGTCAAATCCGTCTGAAGAATATTGAATCTTATCGATTGTGATAACTGAAATTCTTACACACAATCATTAAATTGTTGATTGCATAACAAGATATAGGTACAAGATATAACATTCTATCTTTAGATAGAATGAGAGTGCGTCTGAATAGAATTTATATTTTCCGCAAGCGATGTCTCATTGCTCCTGATGTAGGACATCGGATAAGTCCGAAATTAGTCGCACAAATCTGATTTAAAACGTGAATAATCTATGGCTTACATGTACATATTATATTTCGATATGAAACTAAAACATAATTAATCAAAACATACGTTACTAAAACAGCTCTAGTAACTGACTGACTCTACACTCGCAAACAAAATCAATTCAGAAACGCTTTAATTTGTACCAGAACTTAACAAAAGATTTCTTACCTAATCGTTTTTTGATGAGGAAGTAGACCTTCGGCTTGATCACCAGGATCAGGAATATTAACACGCCTTGCAGCTCATTGATCAGATCAACGATACTCCACAGCCATATGGGTTGTTCTACAACAGTCGATAGTAATTCCGAAACCCAACCGGCGCCCATCACGATCCACAATTTTCCAGTCAGGATATATCTGTAGATTGTAATGCATTTTCAATACCAAGTAGGTATAAACATAGTCGCTATTTCCGTGTCTGTTTTTGCACTTGGTTCTTTTACGCAATCCATTTTTTGCGGTTCTTACCATCATTATCTTTCCAAGGGTTTATGTGTTTAATACATTTATCTCTATCTAACATCCAGTAGAGTGGGCGTTTATTGGTTAATCATTAAGAAAATACGAATCTCATACTATGCTTTTGTCTTTTACAAATATACAACTGTTTGCAATTAACGTAAACGTCTGATACTGACAAAGCAAAAATAATATCTAATACTTTGTTAACCCAAAAAAAAATCATAAAGTACAATTATTAATATTGCCGCAAATTGCAGAACTAACCGCAGCAGGGAATCATGCAAGACTACTTATGAACATGATGTATAATAAATAATAATCCTTAATATTGTAATATGGGTCCCGATGAATACGAACTACACAAGGTTTCCATCGTTTCCAGTCCAATTCATTTTATTAGATTTACCTTTTGACCTTCAACGACATATTACATGAATTATTTATCAATCTCATCTCATCACAATATTCACAGAGAATAAAGATAAATGGATAGTGCAAAGTTTTCTATAGTAGATAACTCACCGCCACTTTTTGTTTATTTTTGCCGGAATGAAGCTGTCTATAAACGCACGTAACACTAAACAGTGCTACAGAAAATTGAGAGTATCAACTAAGATTAGTACACACACTTACAAACCATTAACCCATTCTATTAAAAGAATCCATGCACGGAGAATGATAAATCTTAACACACGTGTAAAATTACTGATCACATTTACTCCGCCTAACCTGTGCCCCCTGGAAATAATTCTATCAGAAAGCTCACAAATACGTAAAGTCCATTATGTAAATATAACTTTAAGGACGTTATAGTGTGGATTAGTCTAAAGATTAATTTTAAAGAAAAGTAAATACGTGGTTATCCTTCAGTGATCCTGTTTCTCTATATCTATCATCTCATTGAGAAATATTAGTGTGATCTCAATAATAAATAACCCAAGAAGACGACATTTCTCATTAAGATTCCCTGTATCACGGGTGGCGTAAAATTCCAAAACGCCTATGATGTCACTAACCCTAAATCCAATATTTATCACACACTTAAAACACATATTACACAATTGCGGGAAATACTTGTCTATCACGTAAACGTCATGAGAACTTCACACATCTTTAAAAACTCTATAGGTAGTTATTCAACGTGGTAGGTGAACTACATAAAAACTTGATGTTTCCTTGAGGAAGGACAACGCTGACGCCTCGATATTCCAATTCCTACATTACATTGTAATTTTTTTTATATATTTAGCAGAAGTGAGCTCCTTAGGTAGCCATGCCACCGTCCCCTCCCATGGAACTTAGTCTAAAGATGCGTTGCTACCCCTGAGGAAAAATGATCGCCGCTTGTGTAAATGTATTCTGACTGTAAAAGCGACATAGCTTTGCTATTATATAGGTCTATGCTTAGGAAAAATAAAAATAAAACATGTACGAACTTAGCTCTATCTATGCGGAATCTTCGTTTAACTCGATCGCCAACGGAGCCGGCTTGCAGTCGATGTACTTCTGATTTGACCTGGGCACAGTGACGGGCAGTCAGCAGCCACAGAACAAAATTCGTGCAAGTGAAAATACCCATCGGAAGCACAAATAATACATAGTGTGGCCAATCCGCTGCAGTATTCTGTTCTGAAATTTACAAGAAATACAGAGGTTACTCATTCAAACATAATGTAGGTTAACACCTTATAGTGATACTAGTGGACCCGCCCTCGCTTCGCTTCGGGAAACCTACGCCGAAACGAAAGTAAAAAAAAGTAGCCTAAGT
>LGAG01000257.1:1318698-1362652 GCA_001278395.1 Lerema accius
CCCTTATGTATCTTTTAATAAGTATCAGCTTAGTTAATTAACACTATTATTATGAAGTTTTAAGGTTTTCTATATAACTTATACCCGACTGCGCCAAGTCTGCGATGTTTTTATCATCATCTATCGTTTATGTCATTGGATTCGTCTCTATGGTGGCGATATTAGATACGGAACTGGATGCAGAACTGCTTGGATATAAGTAGGTTACAATATAAACTTTGTAAAAAAATTGTATAATATTGTATAAAAATATTTATTTATTTTTAAAAGGCGTGCGGGGGAGTTTCTTTTCCCTTTCTTCTCCTCCATATCAAAGCACCTATACGACACGGTAGTAGATACAAAAAAATACGAAAATAAATAAATGATTTTGAATTTGAATATGAAAATAAAATACAGCACACCGATCATACACGTACCTAAGTGCTCCTTTAATATATTAATTTTTATAAGTATTACTTTAGCCATGCATCTATTTAATACAACAAAGTGAGCTCTTATTTTGTATTTTATGTCTAATTATCTATAATGGAATTTACTTATGCACGGATTCACCGACGATAGCTGTTGATAAGTTGACAGATACAAAAATTAATTAGGTAATAGGTATTAAATTAAGAACATTATGTATAATTATGATTTCTGGCAACCAACAAGCGTGATGTAGTGAAGTACACACTTACCTACAACGTATATTAATAGTATGTAAACAAACGATCATGCGCATAAATAACCCAAACTGTTAACATTTAGACACAAGCCGCTTATTAAATTTTCCTATCTCCTATCTTAACTAGTTTTGATTATACAACATTATTAATACATCGTAAAGGCACACATACACACATATACATACATACATACTTATACATATATATTAACGCGCTATAATAAGGAGCATGTATATGTTAATACCTACAAGAAGTTACTTATTATATGTTGGTTCTAAAAAAATAAATTATAAAAATAATAGGTAATTAAAAAAAAATACCAACTCCAAAAAACTTCTTTTTTGAAATCGGTTAATAATTACTATTGATATAGCTTATAAGCTTGAAATTTATTTTAGTAGCAGTATTTAAAATGAGTGGATGCAAATAGAGAATGGTCTGAAAACTAGCACTAATAGTCCCATTTGTCATAATTACCATGAAAATGGCGACATTAACCCACGAATAAACTTGTTGATGAAATTGTGATATTGAGAAATACTAAATATATGTAGGTACCTACATTTTATGTACTCATGTGACCAGTACTATCATAATCAGATTAAATTAGCTCATTTGTGTAGGTAGGTACCTAACACATCTACATATTCCTAGTAGTCTTGCCAGAGTAAATGTTCTGTCCTATCAAAGATGCATATCACATATTAATACTCAAAGATATAAAGCCAACAGAGTTATGGAATATCTGATAATAATCAAACAAAGAGCATCAATTTGGGAATCGGTCGATCAAGTTCCAAGCACTTTGAGGCGCCGGTCGTAACAAAGCGGGGGGCGTGTGGACCAAATAGATTAGTACTGTGAATCCTCCACACCCCAAATTTTTATTACCACAATCGATGGGCATTTATATGTTGTACTTATTTCATTGCTTACACACCAGCCTTCATTGAAATAGAAGTGACCTTAAATATTTAAAACATGCACACCACTTTTTTTTTCTGTAAACTCTACCTAACACTACCCTTTAGTTTTTGATGTTCCTTTTTTGCAACACTTTACTAATAGGACAATAATAAAATAGTGATGTAGAAGTAGCGATCATTCATAATTATAATCGCTGCGTAGAAGTCATTATTGGCTTTTTTAAGTCATTCATTCCCAATCGGGCTGGCCATGTGTATGTGTAAATCTACTTTCTGTCCCTACTTTACGCTCTCCGCACCAGTGAATGGTATACTTATGTGTAAATGCGAATATATAATATCATGTCAGGTGAATTAGTAAGGCAATACAGATGTTCTCGTAATATTTGGAATATAATATTACCTATAAGAAGATGTTCTTAACCTCGAACACTGAAAACTTATAGTCAAATACCATACACTGATGCACGTCAACGGAGAACGGATAGTTTATTTACACCTACTATAAAAATTATAGGAAGATTTAAAATATAATGTATGGATAAATTCTGTTAAGACTATTTTTAACTCGTGTTCCATATACTGGGCGAACAGACGAAGTATAAGTAAAACATGTTCGTATTTCGCAATACAGTGCGTAGTTTAAAAGAAGCAACAGGTGCTCTCACGCTCCAAAGATGAAATAAATACAATGAAATAAATTCAAACATTAAACATAGAGTCGATGATGTGTAATGCTGACGACGATGATGGATGATACATGCAAACAATGCAGTAATATTTTTACTTATCTTTAAATACTGCCTCGATTTATTTACTTTTAACATATTCATAGAAAATGTCGTGATCATAACCAAAATAAATCAAGGAAAATTAAGTTTTATAATATCATAAATATTATGTATACGACGAAGCAGATTTCGTGTCTACCGGTTTTAGACATTTCAAAACCTATGTTTTCGATTACTATACCTATGTGTAAAGATAATTTAAGAAGCATTTTAGTTCCAATATATTGCACCTACACTCTTTTTAATTGAAATCACATGACAAACCTGCCTATATTGCTATAGTCTTCCTTAGTAATTCAATTCTGCGAATCCAACCGTTAGGTTCGGAGGTTACTCCGAACACTAAAAGTACGTAGGATTAATTCACTGTTAACATAGACGAGACACGGATACCGGTAACATAGCACTCCAACCGTACCCGGCTTCCGCTATCTGATTACCTATTCCAACAAATTCCTATATCTGATTCGTAATTTTCTCACGATACGCAAATCTTTGGAAATTTTTACAGAAGTTTAACGAATATACTAAGAATCTATACCGACACTGTGAATGTAAACATTGAACCCGTCGAGATAGCGAGAAATTTCTAAAAACTGATGATCAAACAACGTCTTGCCGCTTAATAGTACTCGTATCTATGCAATTATACATAGTTATATTACTTTTCGTACCCGCTTAAAATATGCTTTTAAACGCATTTAAAATATAAGTACATACTACGTTTCTCAAAAGTAATGTACCAAGTAATGATCAAACTATTACCCAATTTTATATTTTAAACAGGCACATATCAATCAGCAGACTTCATTACGCAAATAAAAATACCAATGTATACGAATCCAACAGTAAATGAATGTTGCGTACTATATTACAACCCCAATCGCACATATTTTTCTTTCACCTTGAGGCTTTTGTAAGAAATAATGGATACATTATAGCAGGTACTAAAACAACAAACAATAAAGACATTAGTAGGTGCCTGTTTACGTAACGTCCACTGGGGGATGTTCCCCCTAGTTATAAAAATACGTGACAAACATGTTACATAAGTGGGACAAATGAAAGTCGATAAAGAACGAGATAGAAGTAGGTAGGTTAGTAGAATAACACTGAAGCTCATAGATTACATTTCACACGAAACATAGTTCAATGAAAAATGTATTATACATTTGTCTGTATTTACAATTGCATTGCAATAAAAATAGCAGATAATACAGTTTTTGGCAAAAACTTTGATTTTGATTTGGTTTAAGATGATGATGATGATATTAGTTAGTTATGGTATTAGATACCAAAGGCAAATAAAATTAATGAATGGTTTTAATTGATTAGGATATAAGTTTTGACATAATCATGTTTTATTGTAACAGAACATACTAGGCACTATATGCAACAAATAAAAATGCCTAATGCCATTCGAGATAAATTAAATAAATTGAGCTCCAGATTAAAGGTGATACTGGTGATAGACGCAAAATCCCTGATTTAAGTAAATTGTATCACTTATAAAATATATCAACTGAGATTTGCGTACGATGTTCTTACCCAAATGTCCACCAGATGTCGAAGCACATGACGTTCAACCAAGCAAAAGCAGCCATGAAGCCGAAGTAGATGGCGTATCCTGTGCAAACAATACATCATGAGATCATTAGGCAAATATGAAATATGACTGTACCAATATATTCATGTTGTAAATTAATCTTAGTTAAATTCTAGTATTATGGCCATATGTGTGAGTATGAGTAATTAGCTGTAGTTTTCTATACCTATAGAGACTCGTCCTGGTGGATGTTAGTTACACGTGTCATTAACTAAAAGGTATAAAATCATTATTACAGAATCAATAAATGTGGGTAACCGTGGGTACTATTCTGCTTCTAGATCCCCTTTTATAATTCAGGTAATGGCGGCTCTACACGTTGGTCATCATCTCGGCCAACGTGTAGAGGCGGCGTTAAACTCACTTCTACTGGACTATCAAAGTGAGGATTGGCAGACGTCAAACACCTTTACCTTTCGGGGGAACTCTTAAGACCCTTATTTTTTTGTATCGATATTTGTTTTGACACGAAGTTTTTTGTATCGATACAAGTTAAGCAGACTCAATATTATTATTTATTATTATGAGTTTTCCGATGTCTTCTTTCACGACAACAAATGGTAGGTAATACAATTATTTGGGTAGTTGTATTTTTAAAACTTAGGAATTCGTGCAGCATTTGAACTCCTGCGTTTTCTACGTTCCATTCGTCATCGATACAATTTAAAATATGTATGGGTATTCCCACGTACATGAATCTTATCTATTACCATCTGTGGGTAATCCCATACAGATTTTTTTTGATTTCCGCAATGTTATTGTTTGATTTCTGTTGGTAAATGGGAAATATTCAGGAACACCTTTTTTGGGGGATCTACCCATGAACTTCTTACTAAACTTTAGACCACCAATTCAATTTAAATTGTATTTTTTCAATCAGTGATAGGCTTTGTTGTAATGTCGCAAATGTGCTCTGTAATCATCGATTGTCGATTACGTCATCACTACACAGAACAGGTTTATTATAATCTGTACCTACATAAAGATACTCAAAATACTTTGTGTTATGTTTTATGTTACTTTTGACTTATAAGGTCACAGTGAGTTATTTATTTGAACAACCTTCGTCTTTGCCATAACTGAGCATTGCATACTTAAATGCAATAGGTATGCACAACATACCATTCGAGTTGGAAACAATAATCTGTAATCAGTAATAGATGTGTATAATACATTTATACATGTCATTAATATTACCTACTTCATGTAACGATCTTACGACACATTACGTTCACTGTAGTAAGCTTGATTTAAAAGTGAACTATAAAAGATTGAGTATACAAATCCCTGATTTCCGCAAAAATTAGAGCATAAAAATTATCCCTCCCTCCTGGAAAATCTGAAATGCCTTCTATTAAATTAAAGGGTGTACGACAGTGAGTCGGGCCAATGCTGCCCTAAATAAAAAGTAATAAGCAGTAATGAGTGTGACAAATAATCCGTATTAAATACTCAAGTAAACAGATATTCTAAGTAGACATTTCTAATCGTGTTTGGTCAAATAGAGGGGTCTAATCGAAAAGACTTATCGAACTCAGGTGTGCCTAGAGGCCCCCGTATCGGTTAAGACGGCCCTGAACCTATATTACAGATAAAAAAGTCAGTCAATGACACTATACAAAAAGAAGAGGGATATCATAAGCACGCTCGTCATGACCACAAGAAAGCGACTTTATGGGTTATTTTTTATGTAGAGTATGAACAGGAAGTTTACAATATTGCAGTTAATGAAATCAAATGATAGAATTTCCATGATGCAAAAGAGTATACAGATGTTGCTTCTTACCAAGCAGGGTACATTGCACGATGTCTTCCACGTTGCTGTATTGTACTCTCGCGAGGCAGCAGTAAGCCAACAGCATCATGCTGACGTGACAAATCAAGTTCCGTCCGTGAAGATTTCGTAGCTCCGGTATCGTCACATACACCACCAACGTCAGAGCCAAACACACGCAAGATATGCTGATTAGCTGTTATCAAAACACAAAAAGGTTCTAAGTTATCATTAATTGCATACTTGTGTATGTAGAAATATTGGGATTTTTTATTTCGGATTTTTTTGTTTGCTATATGAGCTTTTCCGATCAAGACTTCTTACTATTGATTCAAGATTATTTCTTAATCTATGTTAGTAATGCTTTTAACTTTAACTAACTCGCGATTCGACACGAAATCTATGGGCGGCAAATAAATTATAACATCACTAATATTGTATCTAGAATTGTTTATAGTTTTAATTTTGATCATTCACCTCATCCAATGTAAGTGTTAATCAATTCATGTTATTCATGTTTATAAATAATGTCAGCTGAATATACAAATAAAAAAATCTTACCACAAAAGATATTCGGAAGTTTTTCACTGGCTTTTCTTGAGCAAAACAACGAACAGCACTTCGAATGACATCATTAGATGGGCAAGCGCGACGATCGAATACTTCAAGACAGTATGTATTGGTCTGACCGGAATATATGTCCAATAGGCCATCTGAATTCAGTACATAACGATCTAATTCTACTGAATTGTCCAACACGAATTTTCCTCGCTCACATTGTAAATCAGTGCGAAAGCCCATCTTATCTGAAAACAATTCACAATAGAGTGCCATCTTCTTAATTAATTAAATTATGCGGTAACAGAAACTATACAATAAGGTTTTTAGCTAATTACGCTGCAGTAGCGTGGTGATCATGTCAAAGATATAGTGTTGATAGAATACCTTTCTCGCATATATTAGTCCGGCAGTAATGAAAAAAATATGTGTGTAGGTATACATATGTGTGCATATGTATTTTACAAAATATACATTTGTAAATTAATTTATGTTCATACAAATTTATACCTATGCCAAAATTAATAATGTTGTAATTGATTACGTATCTGATATGAACTTTTATTTGGCGTAGTCAAAATTTGATCACATTTTTACATGAAACCCTTGTTTGCTTATGGTACATATTATGTCAGACCAAAAGTAGGTTTTTTTTTAAATCGGGTCTGCAAATTTAGTTCAGACAATGACAAATTTGAATATTTTCAACTTAGACACTAAATAAAACTGTAAATAAGGGTTTTTTTTTTAAATAATGCCGTCATAAAAATATCAGTTTCGTTTTGTATAGACGTAAATGTTATATGACGTAGCCGTAGCAAGGCATTTTCACCTTTGTAAGGGTTGATGAATTTAAAAATTTACACAATACACGAAATATTCGTGTTATAAAACGTAGTTTTGATGACAAATACTCTTATTACTTCTTACTCTAATTTATCTCTGTGTTGACAAAACAACAATCCTATGACAATTAATAAACCACGGTCTGAATTTTAAGAGCTTAGGTACTTTAAATTGTTCTATAAAACTGCAATAAAATAGCCTGGTACGGGTTTGAGATTTTTTCCGATAATAACGCGAGAAAAATATATATTTAGACTCTATTAGAAAAAATATTTAGATATAAAAAAAAATTTATTAAAAGTTTTAAATGTCAGTTATGAATTTGTAGCATAATCTGTTCAGTTTTTATTAATACTATACCATGAGTATACCGAATATATTATCCGACCTTGAATCCTTTTGTTACCCATGCTTTAAGCAAATTAGTGAAATGGAAGCTAATTAGTTAAGCCTCGTCCGATATCGTATCGCGGCTCATGTCACAAGTAATCGTTACAATCTGATATCCTAAAATAGAAATCGTTAAATTGGTATAACAATGTTGTTTTGTCCGTTTTTAAAATAAATAATAAATAACTTAGGATAGCGATAAAAAGTATACTTATGTTATATTTTGTATGAAATTGTTCTTAAATACATAACATTTTTATTTAAAGTAACTTATCTTCCAATACCTAAACATAATTGTTTATCAGAGGTTTTAAAAGGCTATCAAACCACGAAACGGTACCATAATGTTAAATTTATTTAAACAACATTTTTTAATAAATATTTTAAATTTAAGATCATATTTAATCAAAGTATTAGTCTACAGTAAAGTCTGTTCAACCAATATTCTATACATATATAAAAACAGGATTTAAACGCAAATTGATTGTGACAAAATATAATAAAATATTAAGATCATCTGAGTCGAAGCACTCTATATTTTTATATTTATTTTATATTCCCGAATAAAGAAAGATAATGCTAGGCTTGTATAAAAAATACAGATCTAGTCTAGTAATAGAATGTTCTTTGTCTACGGATTTTTCCGAAACTACTGGTCCAACCATCTAATTTATTGATTCATTGACCATTCCTTTCTTGTCATACATTACATTTCGCACTATTTAAGGGACAATGAAGATTTTTTAAAAATGGTTTCAAATGATTTTATAAAAACTAATCATTAATTAGATACGAAAGAAAATACTAATTTCAATAATTATCTCTTTAATTATTAAATCGAATTCGAAAAATTATCTTGCTATTTAAAATTATAAAACTATTAAACAATCAATAGGGACATATAATAAATCATACTCCTTTCTACCTACTATCCTTGTTTTATTTGAGGTCGGCGCAATACAGTAAAATAATTATCCGAAGATGACAATGACTTGATAACATACATTTCGAAAAATTTTGTACCGAATCTATCATTTCATTTATTGAGGTTGATGCAATTTTTAAAGTATTTCTCTATTTTATCATACCTTAAAGCAGAAGTATATGTATAGCGTATCCTAAAAATACTACAAATTCACTTTCACTTACCAAATTTGTCATCTATCTGGACAGAGTCACCCATAAAATGGGAAGCGTTAAAAAAGGTTGCTTCGTCAACGTACGGTACACAATCACTAGCTAAACTTTGACATCGACGAGGTCGATAATGGTATCCCGGAGGACAACATTTTCTAACACAGAATGCATCAAAGGCTGAACAGTTTCGGGAACAAACTTGAACAATAATTTCATCAGCATCGTAGTCCTTCTCTACACACCAATCTCCCTGCCCCAAACGACTTTTCTGTTGGTTATTTTTGTTAACAATAGCCAAATAACTTCCATCCAAACTAAACGAATAATCGCGTTGATGTAAATCTATAACATATTCGTCAAATTTACACGAAAGACGAACCTCGACTTCGTATATATAATTGCTGTGTGAGGTTAACTGATTTACTAACGATTTCTCATCGTATGTTTGTTCAGAATTCCTACATAAGTGGTTATTCATGTCATAACTCTGCCCTTTTGGACAACATTTGCGGAAATGGTCTATATTTAGTTTAGAATTATAATTATTTTCAGTCTTGGTATCGTTACATATTAATGTAACAGTTTTAGGAATGTTTAATTTTAAAATGTCGTTGGTGACTTCCGCGACCAATCTGTCGTAGCACTTATTTTCCCTTACTAACAAGTCAAACTCTAAATCAGAATGCTGTAACATTTGTAAATTATCACAATTTGTCGGAAAACTATGTCGAACCTCGACATTTTCTCCTATAAGAAGAGACGATACGGATAAATTATAACGATTTTTAGCAGAATCACTGTTTATACACTCATATATTTCACTGTACTCCGTGTCAAAGTTTGAAACTTTAACCAACGCTTGGTCCTTCGGGCAGCACTTTCTGAAGATCATCGCGTTATTGTCATTAAAACTGTAATCACTAACTTTGCCCGTAGTCGCCGCTGCACTGATTAATGCACAAAGAAAAAGTGTGAGCAACATTTTGTCGTTAATATTTGGTACCATCTCAATTATGTTAGATTTATTCACAACGGTTGGTGAACGTCAATCGTCGCGGTTGCATTGTTTACACGACGGACCAAGTGTGGGGCGTGCGGTGTAACGCGTGGACGGCGGCTGAGTAACGCCGGCTCCGGAGCTGTTCTGCTCCACGCCGGAGGCTGCTGCGTCCTTGAAGCTGTTGACGTGAAATGAACCAGCCCAACAGCACTTTCAATGCGTTCACAAGTTCTCACTTAATGATAAAAAATATCGTTTTTTTAATAGAACTATGTACGTTTTTCTTCATTTTATAAACTTTGACGTACGCTTAAATCCTGTTAGCTTGTAAATAACACTGAAAGGTAGATTTTTGTCGCGCTATCTAAGGAGTTAGATAGTACAACAAAGATGACGCTTGGACACTTATCAAATGCTGATAACATAACATGAAACGATTGATTGATTTCTTGGAAGATAAATACTTAATATGTTTTTCAGGGTATCTATCACACAAAAACTGGTATTGTGCATAACAAACATATTTATGTGGGAATTTGCACAATGTAAAATGAATAGGTTTAGAAATCATTTCCTTAAGAATTAAAATTATAAGGAATTAAAATTGGGGTATAAGAGACAGTTAATGGGAATCATTTATATAGTGTAGAGTCACATTGTTAATAACCGGGAAATCATTGGTTGGGTTATTTAATTCAACAGAAATAACTCATTTACCATTCACCTTTGTGTTTATAAGTAAAGACGTCGGTGGGCCTCATACCAATTGACTAATCTAGACGTTAAGGGTTGCAAACATGACATAGAGAGCGAATTCATAGGTTTTCGATCGATACAGTGTAACTACAGGTTTATAGTTTTCCGCCCAAAGTTGCATTAAATTCCACGTTTAAATGTGACTTTCGAGTCTCATGAGTTAAAACCAAATTTTTTTTCAGTAATTTTAGAAAGATTTGATATTAATATAAGTAATAAAATTACTTACTTTTTATATTTGCTTGGAAAAAATATATTTTAGGTTGTGTGAAATATTATAATAAGACACTAAATCTAAATGCGGCTTAGAACAATCGAAGTCCCGGAATGCATATTATTTGGTATTTTTAAAATCAACACGAAATCTGCATCCTCCTCTTTTATTGACTAAAGCAGTTTTCCTCATTCTCATGTTATAAACCAGTTTCAATATTTATCATCGTAGGTATATTATATTATTATTATTATTGCTATCTCAGAGTAAGTCGTAGACTAAACCAGTAATTTTATATGTAATTAACGTTAGGGATATGCCAAGATTTTCCCTAATTTTTATATTGCTGTTCAAATATAAGGAAATGTAAATGATAGTGTTCGTGTCTATATCGCCTTTACCTACAAAGCCAGATCAAGTTGCAAGTAATTCTTAATAATGAAAATAATAAAATACACAGAACCTACACCCAACTGCCCCGCAGCAGACGTGCCTCTTCCCATGTTTTTAAATCCATTTAAAATTACTTTCAATTCATTTCACGTACTAAACTCGTGCCAGTAAGATATACAGTTAATTATGACTCCTTCATTCACTCTTTAGAAGTTACCTAATATTAAACGCAGATGTCGTTAATTTGTGCCACCCTATTGCGTGCGGGTTTTCTTTCTTTTCCACGGCTTCAACTCATTGATGGCCCACTACTGTGCTCGGGTCTCACCTAATATCTAAGGAGGACTAAAGCCATAATTCACCACGCTGCTCCAGTACGACTTGATGAAGGGGTTAGTGGAAGGCCAATCCGAGTGTCAGAAAGTTTTTTAACACCCGAAGACCCTCAACCTCGCTTAAGGACTGTCATCTAACGATAACAACCGGCCGGCTTAAACAGACTAATTTTTAAACTAACTTTGCTATAGATACCTATATTATGTTATGGAAGTGATGTAGTCAGTGGGAAGGTACGTAATAAAACACACACAACTAATCATTCTTCTTATGTTTATGATCCTTTAGCAATTTTATTCATCAAAAGCAAGAAAATACTCAAACGTAATACCTAAAAGATAATTTTCTAACTTAAGTTACAATAATTATAATATTAAGTACTGATTGTTTAAAAGTAAATATTAACTTATTCTATGACTAGATGGTACCTAAATTTCTTTCAGTATCGTTGTTATATAATTTTTTTTTTCTTTTTACTAAAACTATGTATCTATTTAAAATTGATAATGTACGAAACTTAAAATCACACTCATATTTTTTTTTCACTTCTTTCTTTTCAGAAGTATTTCCACGCAATTCTATTTCCACTAACTATTTTAATTGGACGTATTAGTAAGATGTATTTTTATCTTTTGTATTGCACCTACACCTACTAACTTACTAAAATACTTCCTGTCCTAGGAGATTAAAAATGGTACTAAAATTGTAGAGTACACCAACCTAAAAATATTAAATGCTTATACACATACATACATATTATACTAAACCAAAATCAAAATTATATTTCCCTATGTCGGTCAAGACCACACTTTGTTAACGATCATGCGGAACCAGTAACATCCAATAGTCGTAAGTATCTATAAATAAAAATAGTAACACTAATTGCAAAATATTATGAACTGATCAGTGTTTTTACATCACAGAAATGTTCTTCTTTACTATCAATACAAAACAAATATTACAAAAAGTTTCAAATCTATAATATTAAATACTAGACGACGCCCCCGGCTTCGCCCGCGGAAGAGTAGTTTAAAAAAATATTGGATTTATCCCCAGGGAACCTATAGTCGGAGGAAAAAATCTATCCTATGTCCTATTCCTGGAAGCAAACTATCTGTGTACCAAGTTTTAGCTTAATCCGTTCAACGGTTAGAGCGTGAAGGACTTCCTATCTTCTGCCTATTGGCAATATAAAAATTGCTTAAGCAATACACAATCAAAGACAATCATTAAGCAAACCAAATGTGATTATAACAAAGTTAGTGTTAAATATGTAAATTAATTTAGTGTTTATTACTGTAAATTCAAAATAATTTTATTCTGGTTTTGGATCATTGGAAGAAGTTTTCAGCTGCGTTCGTTCATCCGTGCTGATGGTTCTGGATAGGAAGGTAGGGGAAGTGCGTCCGGACGACGAAGTGAACTGCTGCGTGCCAGGTCTCTGCAGACCTGTAAATACGAGGAAATACCAGTTAATAATGTCAGTCAATTGATAAATGACAGCAGCGAGATTGGTGACATGCAACAATGACAACACTTAAGTGCTGTAAATAAAAATCTGTTCGGCGCACTTCACGTTTATTTTATCTACGGCGATATGTTGGTGCGTTGGTACCAAAGAATTCTAAAGAGAGCCAACGTAGAGGCCAAGAAAAAACAAACGTGAAACGCAGTATACTTAGCAAAATTTTGCTTTAATTATTTTTTAAAGTGCAATGGTTATGATCCATAATACAGTATTTTTTTACCTCTACAATTATTATGATTTTTTTTTTACATGAGATACTTTTTTACTTTATTATTTTGAGTTAACCGTATTATAATAAATTGTAACAAAACGTTAAAACTACATAATGTGGCAACGAATGTGATGAAAACTTACTAATAAATAAGAATAATAATTTATAATCTCAATAAATCATGGAAATCATACCTAATCATAGTGATCAATATAAGTAGATTGCGGTATTATAATACATCTATTACTGTATAGTCACGGTTCATATGATCACATTGCGTAAATTAAAAAAACAACTAAAAAAGCTCCATTACACGCAAAATTCACAAGCTGACTAGAAAATTACAAGCCGTGAGTTAATGAATATTTAGAAATACTAGTATGTACTTGAGTCTATCGGCGTCGATGAAAAACCTGAAAAAAGGGTTATTCATTACATAACTGCATGTACAATTAAAATGGATAAAAACGTTACTCACGTCATACATTCTAGTTTCTAAACCTAAAAATATCGATTCTACAAACTTTTTGTGCTATTTATATTTTATTGTATTTTACATCAATATACACAGAGATTATCAAATAATTTATATATTATTATGTATTATATTATTTGACAAATTGGTTTTTATTTATTATTATCCTTAACAAAATCAAATGAAATATGGGCCGCCGGATGGCATCTGAACCACTAAACGTAAAGTTTCATTAATCAAAATATACCTACGCCAATAGAAACTCACACACTAAACCTACACTCTCCAACGAAAACAATTCAGAAACGGTGTAAGTTGTAAGAAACATAGCTATTAAAGACTCTTACCTAGTCGTTTCTTGATGAGGAAGCAGACCTTTGGCTTGATCACCAACACTATGAATATTAACACGCCTTGCATTCCGTTGAAGGCGTCGACTATACTCCAAAGCCATATGGGGTGTTCTATGATGACCGAGAGCAACTCCGAAATCCAACCGGCGCCCATCACGATCCACAATTTACAAATCAGGATATATCTGTAAATTGTAATGCATTTTCAATAAAGTGTCTGTTTTCACTTGGTTTTTCTCACAATTTCATCTACCAATATTTTCTTTTCGAAGATAGAGTGGACCGAAAGTGGACAATGGAGTTTCATGTTTAATTTTTCAGAAAATATGAACCTCGTACCTAAAATCCATTTAAATGACTGGAACTGACACATTATATTTAATACTAAAATACCCAATAAAACTAATGAAGTAGAAAATGAAAGCAAATTACTTTTTGTGTCTAACAGAAAATGAAGAAAAAACTACTTCTAAACACGATAAAGATTATTCCTCAATTAAGTAGACAAAGATCCTATTTTTTCTACAACTTATTTTTACTGCGAAATATCGATTTTATTAAAAATAATAAATAACCTATGAAGATTACATTCCGCATTGAGATTCTTTGTATTAGAGGTGCATTGAAAAGTGCAACATGTCTATAATGTAACCAATCGAAAATGTAATATTTATCACTAAAACATATATTACACAATCCACCTCCACACACCTTAGAAAACGCTATTGGTGGTCATTAAACGTAGTAGATCCTACCAAGCTCTCTGTAGACTCAATTACTTTGCTATCTATTTTTATACAGCAGAAGTCGTACTTCACTACTTTCTATTAAAAATTATTGTATGAAATCTATTTCCAAGATAATGAAAAATAAAAATATATACGAACTTAGCTCTATCAATCTTGAATCTTTGTTTAACTCGATCGTCAACGGAGCCAGCCTGCAGTCGACGCATCTCTGATTTGACCTGGGCACAGTGACGGGCAGTGAGCAGCCACAGAACAAGATTAATGCAAGTGAAAATACCTATCGGAACCACATAGAATATATAGCGCGGCCAATCTGCTGCAGAATTCTCTTCTGAAATTTACAAAAAAAAATAGAGTCGTTAATCAGTCAATCATATCAGTCAATCAACCATAACTTGATGAACACCTTATAGTTTTCGGGTGTGTGCAGTCATAGAAGATGTTGTAATAAATATTAATGCAAATATTTAAAAAGACTTAAAATAATAACAACAGATGTTTAAAAATATTCAAATATTTTTGGGATATTTGCGTAACTAAAAAAATTCATAAATCTTTGCTGTCTAACCCTAGCTATATTTAATTTGTATGTGATATGTCTTGTTCTTTTAATTCTCCTATCAAATTCACAGCGAATCTTAAAAGGTTAATTATAATTTGTACTACTTTTTATTGTTACATAGATACTTACTCGCTCCAAACCAACAAGCTCCGATGCCAATATTAGCGTCTAGATAGGCTGATACTGGATACTGGTCGAAGAGATACATGGTAACAGTTAATAACACCGCGACGCTCCACGCAAATACCGAGTACCAGATGAATCTCCGTCTCTCCGAAGATGACTTGCGTAGTGGCTGTACATTTCGAACGTTCCTAAAAAAATGGTTAAAGCTTGAATGTGGTATTTTCTTTATAAAACATTTAGCAGACATTAATGAGTTTTGAAACCGCTTTTGCCGCGCATTTTTTTTATATTTGTAACATCTTAGTGTTCAGCGCCAAAGAAAATGGAACGCAAATATTTAAAAAAAAAAAAAAAATTGGCTGCTGCTGAAAGCTGAAAAAAAAAAGAATTTAAAAACAGCCCGCGTTTTCGTCAGTTTCCACAGATTATTAGAAATGCATGGTTTTGTTTTGAAAAATGAGTTCAAGTGACATTGGCCATGAAAGTATTAGAACTAACGCGAGAAATGTGATAGATAATCTATTGCCTGCAAAATCCCGGGGGAAATATATCAAAGTCTATTTCAATTTAGTTGTTACTCTATGTTTCATTACGTAATAATATTACAATAACAAATGAGCGCCTATTATTTTCCCTCGGCGATGAAAAGTCGAGTATTCTATCTACTACCTAAAGAAACCTTCACTTCGCTCTGGATTCAAAAGAGCATCCTCACCGGAATGTTTATTAATTTTCTCCCATAAGATGCAATCTACTATTACTTACACATCATACATCGACATTTTATTAAAAAATATATTCTTTCTATATTACCATCAACGGTTCGGCGTGAATAGACGTTTAGATTTTACAGGGCAAGTAATCCACAGAATTATCTACTTACCAAAATTATAATAACATACAAATTAAAAAAAAATCTAGTATAATGTGCAATGATTGAATTCCTATCTTATACTGTCCTGATAACCTTGTAGTAAGCACCATCAATTTCGCTAATAAGCTACAAAATTCTGCACAAGGTAAGGTGGGGTAAGACTAACACACGGGGCAAGACTAACACTGTCTATTATCTCGATATGCACTTGAAGAAACGACATGTGTGTGTTTTAGCCGAGAACATTTACGTTTGTTCTATCTTACAGACTGGAAGAATTTCGTATTTAAGCTATACGTATCAAGATAATAGACAGTGTTAGTCTTGCCCCGTGTGTTAGTCTTACCCCACCTTACTTTATTATGTAGATCGACTAGTCTATAGAAGGGTTGTTTGTAACTCCGTGCCTTTGGATCATTTGTCAAAGTTCTCTTGGGAACCTCATGTGACACACGCCTACGTCACAGTCAACATTTAGCGCTTCAGCCACTTCACGTAGTTAATTAAAATGCTCAAGAGAAATAGCTACTTCAAAGGTATCAAACCAACGTTATTTTTTTGTATTTGATCCTGATCTTGAAGACATCACAAAGTTAAACCTAAGATTCATGCTACATCCCTGATAGTATACATATTATATCTCCAGAATAATTACAATAGGTTGTATTCGTTATGGAAAATAGACGATTTTATTATGGTATTGATTTCATATTTATCGATACGAGTATATTATGTATGATGGATACGAGACTTATTATTGGCTTTGCTGGGTTCTAGTTTTAAATTAAAAGTTAATGATCAGTAGGAAAACAGGACAACCATAGCGAGATTCAAAGAAACCAGCATTTTAGCGATAGCACTATCTATTATGGCAATAACGTAGTCTTACAAATAGCTATTATGGATTTTATACATGCACTCAATCACCTACTACATGTCTTAATAAGGTTTTTGATACATCTATTAGCTAATTAATCAAGAACAATATGTATGATATGATTTCTGGGAACCAAAAAGCATATTGTAGTGCAAGTACACTCCCTATTTAAATACGCTTTAAATAGCGTGTTACAATAAAATTCCCCATTGAGACGATGACATGTTTTAATTACGCCCTTACCTTTTTATAGATTACAGAATAATTTATTTTCTACAATCTTCCATAATTAAAGTAATTGCTATTCTATAGCTTTTATTTAAGTTACAATACATTTTCATTATAATAACTATTCCTGTTAGTAAGAAGGCGCGGTACAATCATGTAAACTTGATATTGAATTTAGTACTTTTACGGTATGTATTTGAAATCGTTGTAGAGATTGGTCTGAAAACTAACATTAACAGGTACCCATTTTGTTATACCTACGAGAATGACGACATTAACCCACGAATGAGGAAATGTGATAATAAGAAATACCAATTATACCTACATGACATTTCGAGTAGTCATGTAACCAGTACTATTAAAATCAGATTAAATTAACATATCTGGTTAGCCCATCTCTACCTAATTACTGTATATTCCTAGACCAGAGTAATCTTGAAAGAATATATATTTTGTCTTACCAGAGATGCATATCATCTTCTTACTTTATAATAAATTTGTAATCATCTGAGATTTGCGTACAATGTTCTTACCCAAATGTCCACCAGATGTCGAAGCACATGACGTTCAACCAAGCAAAAGCAGCCATCATGCCGAAGTAGATGGCGTATCCTGTGCAAACATACAACATGAGATCTAATGATATCTAAGTTAGATCAGGTAAGGTAGGTAATCTATAAGTAATCTCATGCAAAATTCTTTCCGACGTGTGCATTTGAATTTGATTTAAAAGTCCAATAGGTAAATTATATTATAAAGAATAAAGATTTGAAAGAGAGAAGAAAGAAAAGAGAAGGACAACCTTTCCAAATTCAATTGAAGATTTTTGAGCTGAATTACGTATATTCAGTAAATCAGACCGACGCGGATGCTACCTTAATACATATAAAATAATAAGCTGCAATGGGTGTAAAAAATAATCCGTACATTTATAGTAGGGAAGCCCAGGATGCTGAATCTGATTATTGCTATTGATTTAAAATAATAATATATATAGGTACTGTTAACCAAATCGTTAAGACGTTTTATAATATGACGCACTTCGGTACACCTGATTTATTATTATTATTTATCAAGCTTACAACTAGCATTACAAGATATGAATTCTAAATACGTTAGTGTACTTTATACTGATACCGTTATTGCATCTTACCGAGCAAGATACACAGCACGAATTCATCCACGTTGCCGTATAGGACTCTCGCGAGGCAACAGTAAGCCAACAGCATCATGCTAACGTGACAGATCAAATTCCGTCCGTGAAGATTTCGTAGCTCCGGTATCGTCACATACACCACCAACGTCAGAGCCAAACACACGCAAGATATGCTGATCACCTGTTATCAATACACAAAATTTGATATACTTACATATAAATAATGAAAAGGTACAGGTTCTTGAGTCTCTATTGACTAAAGATATTCCTAAGTTTATGTTAGTAGTGATCGTAATCGCATCTGCTTTAACTTTAACACGACGTTGATGAGCGCCAGGGGACGGTGACACTACAAAGTCAGTTTCTATTCTCATAAATATCATAAAAAAGAAAAAATATTTACATCATGCCACTTTGTAATGCGGAGGAGTGACTTTAGTTTTCATTTTATTCATTCCCCATACCCTGCTTAAGCACTCGTATTGAAATCATAAAATTCAATAAAATACAATCCGTGCATAGAAAAATAAATACCAACCACAAATAAAAAAACTTACCACGAAAGGTATTCGGTAGTTTCTTACTGGTTTTTCCGGAACAAAACAACGTAGTGCAGTTCGAATGATATCATTAGATGGGCAAGCGCGAAGATCAAATACTTCAAGACAGTATTCATTAGTTGGACCCGAATTCATTTCCAAAAGGCCATCTGAATTCAGTATATATCGATCTATTTCCGTTGAATTGTCCAGCGCGAATTTTTTGTGCTCACATTGTAAATAGGCACGAAAGCCCATCGTATCTGAAAACAATTCTGAATAAAGAGCCGCCTTAATAAATTAAATAAAATCGTGATATTTGTCGTAATGACAAAAAATCGTTTTATGTATGTTTTTTTATTTCGTTTTTAAGCTCGATGCATGTTTTTATATTATTATTTTTTTTAAACGTAGGTAAAATCTACTTAAAAACTTTTCTTTCTTACCTTCTTAATTGATTTTAATACGATAAATCACAGATATTTTCGAGGAACGTACAAATCGCATTATTATTATGTAAAAGCAGAAGTGTAGCGTTTCGCAAAAATACTGCAAAATTTTACTTACCAAATTCATCGACATGAACGGAGTCGCCCATAAAATATGAGGCGTCAAAAAAGTTTTCTTCGTCAACGTACGGTACACAATCGCTGGTTAAACTTGAACATCGACGAGGTCGATAATGGTATCCAGGAGGACAACATTTTCTAACACAGAATGCATCAAAGGCTGAACAGTTTCGGGAACAAACTCGAACAATAATATCATCAGCATCGTAGTCCTTCTCTACACACCAATCTCCCTGCCCCAAACGACTTTTCTGTTGGTTATTTTTGTTGGCAATAGCCAAATAACTTCCGTCCAAACTAAACGAATAATCGCGTTGATGTAAATCTATAACATATTCGTCAAACTCACATGAAAGACGAATCTCGACTTCGTATATATAATTGCTGTGTAAGGTTAACTGATTTACTAACGACTTCTCATCGTATGTTTGTTCAGAACTTCTACAGAAGTGGTTATTCATGTCATAACTCTGTCCTTTTGGACAACATTTGCGGAAATGGTCTATATTTAGTTCAGAATTATAGTTATCTTCAGTCTTGGTATCATTACATGTCAATGTAATAATTTTGGAATTGTTTAATTTTAAATTGTCGTTGGTGACTTCCGCGACCAATCTGTCGTAGCACTTATTTTCCCTTACTAACGAGTCAAACTCTAAATCGGAATACTGTAACATTTGTAAATTATAACAATTTGTCGGAAAACTATGCCGAACTTTGACATTTTCTCCTATAAGAAGAGACGATACGGATAAATTGTAACGATTTTTAGCAGAATCACTGTTTATACACTCGTATAATTTACCGTATCCAGTGTCAAATTTTGAAACGTTAATCAACGCCTGGTCCTTGGGGCAGCACTTTCGGAAGAAAATCCCGTTATTGTCACTAAAACTATAATCACTATCATTGCCCGTAGTCGCCGCTGCACTGATTAATGCACAAAGAAAAAGTGTAAGCAACATTTTGTCGTTAATATTTGGTGCCATCTCAATTATGTTGGATTTATGCACAACGGTTGGTGAACGTCAATCGTCGCGGTTGCATCGTTCACACGACGGACCAAGTGTGGGGCGTGCGGTGTAACGCGTGGACGGCGGCTGAGTAACGCCGGCTCCGGAGCTGTTCTGCTCCATGCAGAAGTCTGCTGGCCCTTGAGGATTGATGACGTAACTTGAACTAGCCCAATAGCTCTTTTATGGCGTTTTCTCACTTAATGATGTTAATAATTATTATATTTTATTTAATAGAACTATTCATAATAAATAATCTTTATTTTGTAGGTTTCGTTTGTTCAAACAAATTGATAAATCTACACTTAAATGTTTGGCTGGGCTGTTATATAACCCTAAAAATCAGATCTTAGTCGCACTATCTAAGGGGTTAGATCACTAATTCCCAAAGTAAAGGTTCCACGAGAGGCTCGAAGGGGGAGTGACAAAAAAGGGGGTAAGTACCTATACAATTTGTAATTTGGGGTCCACGAAGATATCACTTATTTCGTTAATGTAGAACTAAAGTGTTGGTTTGACTTTACTTATCGATGTTTTAAGAAGCTCAACGACTGTTACTTGTAGGATATTCCCAATCTTAACAGTAAGTGTCTAAACCGTAACGTCTGGGGGGCTCAGGGGATCCGCCGGTACCAGCAAAACTTTAAAAGTGGTCTATGAGAAAAAAGGTTGGGGAACCAACAGGTTAAATATAAAAGATTGACTATTTCATGAAATGTTCTCATTCTATGACGTGGGCAACTCGTTTTAACTAAAAACGGGTTTTACCTCTGACGTCATAAAATAGCTGAATGTGCATAAACAAATTTATTTAAGTAGGTAATATCCGCATACAAAATAAATAATTTATTCAATGAAGATTCGCTAGACAACAAAATTAATTATAAAGACAAAAACCTCGATTGCTAAATAATTATTCAAACAAGCACTATTATAGATTATGAATACTATACGATATGAATACATTAACGATTTCAATATTTTGAATATTTTTATTTCAACGAAACGCAGTTATACAATCCAATAAAATTGTTTACTTCGTTTATCACTACAAGGACAAGTTAAGGAAAAAAACTACATTTTCGTAAAAATGTGATTTAATAAAATCTTCAATTAACATGCTTATATGAACTAGAGTAGGTACAAATATACGCAATTACATTTATTATTGACTGACATATAACTAAAATTCCATAAACTTAGATAATAACCGTAGTAACCTATATAACTATCTAGCGTGCCTTGCGAAGAGAGAGACTGTAATTTTATTAGAGTACTTACTGGGAAAAAATCTTACCGTACCAAGGATGTATCGTACTCAAACTATAAAAAGTAATGTTTTGTCAATAGTAGAGGAACCCAAGAGGGGATTTCTGGAGCTGATATTTGGTGGAAGTACTTAACCGGGCACAAGGTATATTAATCCCCCTGTATATTAATCTGCCGCGCTGGAGTCACTCCCGAAATCCCCCTTTTGGGCTCCCCTACTATAACTTATTAGGAATTGTAAGTGAATTGATAAGCGATTGCCGAAACAGTGAAGATATCTTAACAGTAAAAGTCTTTCGTCTTCATTAAAAGAAATATGATTTTTGTGACGTTCTTAAAGAATACTTTCAAACATACTTTTATGTTCTATATCGAGCCCAATGCTATGGCAACTGTGAGAGAGCGTAGTTTTATAGAGCAAATAAGCGCATATTATATACATACCAAGTAAAATGTAGTCGTGTGTGCATACGTAAAAATGCATCAATACGATGCAATTAATTTTACATCGATAATTTTCGGAAAAAAAAATCAGACAGTAGAGATTTTGATATTAGTTAAAATCCAGCCCTCCAGTGACTAAACAAGACTTATTTATTACTACAGTGTAATATTACATTTTGATACCTACCTACTTAAACGTTAATCTATCACAATACAACTTATAAAATACAAAAAGGCACATTGATCAAAATGTTTTTAATAACATTTTATTATTTAAATTTCTAATGTGTATTCCTCCCGAAAGAACCGTCTACGCATTACATAGGTAATGTATATAAACAGTGTTTTAACTACATTCCTACCTACTTAATTTTTTCATTACGGGACTTATATGTAACTTAAAACTATTAATATCAGTTCCGTATCATTTGAACAATCGGCACTCGGCCCAAATCTCACAGACTAGTTTAAATTATTATTTGCAAAAAACATGATAATATATTCATATTGACCTCAATGGCAGCCGCAACTTTTGACTACCATGTTCTTATATTTTCGCAGTATCACGTTGGAGTCATCTGTATAATACAACACCGATATCGGAGATAATTTGATCGGAGCACAGGATGGCTTTGGAACCTAGAAAAATAAGGATACCTACTGATTTCCTACCAATGTAAATAGATAGAATATACGTAATATATTACTTAATAAAAATTTAAGTCTTATTTTAACAAAAGTATTTATCAGACACAGACTATAATTATGTCGAATGATTCGAATGGCAATTAACTTCTAGCGACAAAACAGGAAAAAACCGAGTTTCGCGCTTATTTATTGACCAAGCGTATTTGTGTATTTAGTTCTTTCACATCAAACAAAGGCTGCTTGAATAAAAACGATATTACACATACATACCTGAGTAGGATTTAATAGATGCACCAAAGTCTGTACTATAGCGTGATTAGTAGCGTTCTTGTGTGCGTTGAGAGGAAAGTTGCATTCCCCGCTGCAGTAAAATGCGCCGTACCCATCGGGAGCAATTATCCAGTCCTGTTAAAAAAATATAAGTATATATCTTTGTTTGGCTAATTTTTATAGTCAATATTAAAGACATGTTCGTAGAATGGAAATGTCAAACCAATATTTCGCCATTTATGTTTATTCAGATTGCAAAGGTCTTTGGATATTTGCCAAATTTCATCTCAACTGGATTAACGCGTGAAGAAAACTCAAATATCAAAAGATCCAAACGTCATCACAAACATTCACAATTATGATAATAGTGGGAAAGAAAGCATAAATAATGTAGAGGTACGAACGCCGGTACGCACATTTGTTGGACAAAGTCCCTTATGGCGAAATTTTTAGGGTAATGACAAGAAAGGTTTGTAGGGTAACGAAAATCGGTCGGAATGGAAGAACATTTTTAACCGACTTCAAAGAAAAGGAGGAGGTTCTCAATACGACTGTATTTTTTTTTCTTTGTTACATCAGAACGTTTTACTGTGTGGACCGATTTTCATAATTCTTTTTTTTTCTTTGAAAGCTGATACTTTCCGATTGGTCCCTTTTTTTTAAACTATGCCCTTATTATGTAGGTACTGGTTTACAAAATTATACAAGTATCACGGTATTTATAAAGTTTATACTTGGCACCAATTTCGAAATTATAAAATACGTATTTAATAATTTGGATTTACTTAATTATAAAAAAAAATTTTACTTTTTAGTTCAATTGAAGTCGATTTTTGTTTGCTAAGAATATTTTTTTTATGTTTCTTTCTATTGAGTACAGAATTATGTATTAGAATTATTATACATATTCACATTCGTACCTGCCACTCAAGATCCTTGAAGCTCACGTACAACGTCTGTATTTCACAACTCCTCGTTGTCCAATGAGATGTATCTGTAGAATATAGAACAAAGTACTCTTTTGACTTATCTTGTTTGTTCATTAATTTATTGCAAATAAATATTATTAAAAATTAAACGAGTTATCAATATGAATAATTATGCAAGATTAAAGAACTCACCGACCTCTATTACCTACGTATATTATCGTAACCCACGAAAGCTCTCTTATTCGATTATTATATACTCTTATCCAATAAAGCAAAAATATTAATTCATTTATTTGTTAAGATTATTAATTATTAGATTTGAAAACTTTAAAACGCTCTTCTGTAAAATTTTTAATTTTTTGGATAATATAAATCCGTATACGTAGAAAAAGTGATAGTGTACCTGTTAAAGGGTTCCTTAAATAGTTCTCCGAGTAGCCATGATTTCGCCACCTCCTTGCTTCTCGTTTCCTGCGCGCTCCAGAATCACCACTTCCAAGTTTTGGTCCATTCTTGAAGAACGCTACCAAAAATGGCTGCTTTCCTTCAGCTGTCACACCTCGAGCTTCTTCCAAACCAATCTCCTCCGGTTTCACGTGTCGCTCTACGAAAATAGCTCAAGTTAGAAATGTTTAACAAATAAAAAAATGTATTACGTAGTGTCTAAGTTTAATAGGTAAAGAGTACTGAAAACAGATCTAATTAACGTTTAAATATCAACGTCAAATGTCAGTGGCATTTACCACCCCAAAACTAAAGGTATAGAGGGGTCAAAGAGAGAAAGACGAAACAATAACTCCCTTACTTAATCTTTAGCTTGTTAATACATGGCAAAGTTTAATAGGAACATCAATTGAAATGTTTCCAACTGTAAGCGAAACCACCATTTCATCTTGAATACATTTATTACCATGACCATTATTAGTTACAAGCCACACTTTTCCCAATATAAACACTGTCTTCATCACCAATTCATAATAATTTACACAACATCGACAACCATATTTTTCTGCGTTTCGCGCGGTAATAATCCTAGATGTCAGATGTCAATCAAATGTCATCTGACAAGTATCGTAATACAGACATTACAGACTATCTACCAAGAAGTTATGGTTCAACTAAAGACTATTTTCATATTAAAAGTAATTCTAAAGTAGAATAGCTAACACAACGTTTTCGGAACATATTTCAGTGTGATTACCTGGTTGCGAGTGAGGATGCATGGAGATGAAGAAGCCGCGGTTGTCGGCCGGAGTGCTGAGCCACGAGGCCAGCGCGCCGGTCACATTCAGCTCCAGCCAGCCCTCGGCGCCCGCACTCGTGTTCACGGCCGCCACGCGCTCCATTTGTAAACCACTGGAAGAGTATTTAACAAGAAATAATTAATAGAAATACACAAAAACAACTGCCTAACAATTTTTTTTGGTTTGGAGGTACCGTAATATAAAATATACCTACATTGGTACTTATATTTATTATTCAAATCAGTGGACACAAATTCAGTGACATGACTATTTAAATCCATCAAGCTCTTCAAGCTGTAGAACGTGTAAAAGAAATTGACATACATTACGAGTAGGACATTTTGACTTAAACCTAAACCAAAGAAAAGCCTCTTCAGAACTGTTATAAATTACTTATCCAGGGATAACCTACAAAATTCAAAAAAATTCAAAATCATTTATTCATGTAGGTATCAATGATACACTTATGCACGTCAAACATTTTTTTTTGAATCTACCCCCGTTTCGTAAAGGTGCTTTAATATGGAGGAGAAGAAAGGGGAAAGAAACTCCCCCGCACATCTTTACATCACATCTTTACTCATACAGCATGGAGTGCACGAGAGTACACGAAAAAAAAAAATTCTTGATCCACAGGGGAAGCCTACCCTAAATATTTATATAAATACCTACTTACAAATAAAAAAAATTAACATTTATTCTGCTGTTCTGTCGTCGTTAAGGTTTATATGTATTATTTTTTATTCCCACAATTCCAAAACAGGATAGTGTTCCAAGTTATAGTCAAACGATGGTTCTCACATAATATTTGCATGTATTGGCACGAGTAGGTAAACTCACAATATTCAAAGTTGGCAACTAAAACGACGCATATAGTCGCTTATAATCCGATGATCTCTAATTTATCTGGAGTTCTGGACGTTATTCTAATCGGTTCACTGACTGACTGATGAATTATTTAATTTCTTGCCGATTTTTATTTTATTTAACTAACAATAAGTGAATAAGTTCGTTGTTCATTTATATTTATATCCATTATCACATTGAAATATCACTTTAAATTAATCTGCAATATTACCAGCGTATGTTAGCGCTGAATTGTCAATTTTTTTTTATATTATATTCGAACTTAAATCAAATGTAATAAAAATCTTATCATTCTTCTTGTAGTTACAAACGTTAAAAGTGAATTTGAAATCTATAGAATATTTGCTGAACATAGGACCTATTTCATCTGCGACATCTAAATAGCTCGCCAAAACTTCTTTATCTAAATACGTACCCTAAATTATCGACGTTCAGGACTCGATGGGCAACCACAGTGTAGAGGCTAGTCGGGTCTTCCGTGTGTGTGGCGGCTTGGTGCAATCGTAGCTCGGCGCCTAGGAGTGCAGAGGCGTCACCAGGGGCGCCCGCTACCTCAAACCACACGTGCCTGCCGTGCCCATGACGTAACGCTCCAAGATGATGCTCTGGAATACCAAGGTAATCACAAATGAAATTTTGAATACCTTAATATGTATGTCAAGTTTTCGAACTGCGATCCGTTAGAATACAAGAATTACGTTTCGTCTGTAAGGGAGAGACTCGGTATAAATAATCCCAAGAAGCAATTAACGTAGTTTGTTATTTGGTATATTCTTTGCTAACATAGTCACAGGTTTTATATGTGTATTGTAAACAGGAGCAGGAAAATATAAACATTCTAATGTTACCCACTACTACACAGACACACCTGAATTTTATTTATATACTAATTACGTCATTGATTACCATACCTATCTACATACAAGTTTCCACCATGTTATAAATAACAGCATTGTACACGTGCAAGTGGAGTTAAGTTACACCCTGTTTGTTTAACGACTTAAATGTGATGGACACCTGCTGATGATTTTATAATTTAATAATTATCTCAGAGCTATATATTTCATTTTAAACAGATTTGTATTTTGTTAAAATATTTGATAAAATTTTTAAAAACCAACCCAATTGCAAAAATTGGGATGGTGACAAAAATCATTTGGTGTATGTCATTCTCATAGTAAAGACGAATTTACGTACACCTCATATTAGGTTGAAATGCAGCAAGCTCTTGGGGTGTTCGGCGTGCCAAAGAAATGGACATACACACAGCCGAAAAACATTACCCACCTTCTAATGCAGTCGGGTAAAAAAGGAAATAAATAGACTCCAATGTATGTCATCTTATCTTATACCTCTCACTTGTGATGCGCAAGTGGTCTGCATTTAATTATTGTCGAGTCAATTGTTTGCTTCCTTGCTTCCTTTGTAACTCTCCATAAAGTAGGTTTTTATGTTAAAGGCGTCTAAAGTTTTAGCTAATTGATACTATGAGTGTGGTGTCCCAGTCAACATTTTGTGAAAAAATTATTGAAATGGTCAAAAAGAAAACTGCTACAACAAATAAAATGCTCAAAATGTCCAAAAAATCAATTACCATACTTAGGAATATCTGCCTAATAGCGACGACCTCAAGTTTTTAGTCTCACAATTTATTTAAACGTAACGGCCTGTTATTTTTATCGCTGCAAGTAATCATTATTGCCTTTTGATATTTATTTGCTGAAATTACCATAATGATCTTGCCAATCTAAATGTGGTTTTAATTCTTTACAATTATTTTACATTGCGATTAAATATTTTATGATTATGATTACACACAAATTTAATTATAATTTTAGCTCTAAAACAGGGGTCTAAAGATGTGATACAATTTGCTTTCACAATATTTTTTTAGGAAATTATGTGTAGACTGTGTAGAGCCCCACAGACCTACTATGTGTGCTATAAGCACATTGTATTGTGAATTTCTAAGAATCTTGTGATAGCTACATTGGAACGGTCAGTGGCATGCGGATCGTATACCTAGGCACCCACCGATAATCACTTTTGTTTAAAACGCAATGACTCCCGTGACTCACGTCTACCTGAGGTTTTTATAACCTAAAAGCCCGATAGCTTTGTTTTAATGGCTTACTGCTAACTCCTTTTTTGTACGAAAATATTCAAGACATTTTTGCCTTTTCGGTTTACGGGAAATCGAGCTCATATCACCTATTTAATACATATTTACCTCTTTTTTTTCCTATTGCATTAGTTTTGAACTATTTGCTTATTAAGTTTAAAAAATTGAGTAAGTGAGGACCTACTCCGCATACACCCTGTCTAACCGAATTGTATTACCCATAAATTTGTGTATGTAAAGCAACTAAATTCTTATTTATTACAGATTTTTATACTTAATCCATACCTAATAAAAAAAAATAAGCCTTGTGTACAGCGGTTCAATTTACCCTTACTTTATTTACTACCCTGAATTCCAAACAAATCTTTAAATAAATACTCAGTAATAGGTAGATAGATATAAAGTAAGCATAACAGTGTACCAATAAAATGAGGAACATAGGTACCTAAACTATTTTAGCTCCTACAAGCTGATAACTTGTAAATAACATTATTCCGAGAACGTAAAGATTATGTACCAGAAATAGAATTTGCATTTATAAACATCTACATTTATAAACGTGCAAATAGGTAGGTACGGAAAATAAAGTAATGCTAATAGATTGCTAAGATATTGGGTATACTGATACCGGCGGATACCGGGAATGATTTTAAAACAAATTTTGTACCAAGTTCTCAAAATCCAAAGGTAGAAAATTATATAAGGATTATGGAATATACGTACTTTTACTTTGAAAAGTCATGATGAGATCGCTTTCATCTATAGCTTGCTGTTCTTCTCCACTAAGAGCCATCTCCGAACTTCGAGTGGGCCGAGCCTGTTCATGTTCTTCCGCCAGCTGTTTGTAAACATCCAGCAAAAAGCTTGGTGCGGACCGATCCAAGGGTGGTGCCCGAGATCTCCGAGGCCTTTCGCCTAGTCCTAACAATTCTAATATTTCGTGTTCGACCACTTGTCGTTCGTGTCGCGTCATGGAATGATGTATTACAGTTTGATCCACTCCATTGTCGATGTACAATCCAGAAAGGGCTGCCTCTGTTATTATAGTAAACAACAGCATAAAACTCGCGCATTGCCACGCCGTCTCCGGGCCAGCCATGTTCGCTGTCCCCTAACGCTACCTGTGTACGCCGTCGAAGCGCCCACTCAACTAACGAGTTAAAGTATTATGAGTCGACCGGCTACAGAAACACGCGACGGGGCTAGCCGCAGACACTGAACCTGCCCACTCAAGGTGGGCCACCGGCCGCACTCGCCACTACTCCCCGCTCCTCCTCGGCCCTCTCTCGTCGTTTCGTATTAAGTGCTCTTCGTTTTAATTGTAAACATAGCGCCACCATCGCAATGAGCGCATACACATTCACATACGCAAGCGTCAAGCTGACTGTATCTGTCAGACATTGGCACATATTATACGTACCTATAAGAACTCCAAGTTTATATCTAGGTACATGTGTAGGTACCAAGTTTGTTCTATAAAATAGGGTAGTAATTAAACTTCAATGTAAAATTACATTTTCAAAAATACCAAATGAAACGACGAAACACTCGTTTCAAACTTCGACCGTTATTATAAGAACGAATAGTATTACAAAGTAAACTGTGCAACAAAATTGATTACAGTAATTTTAAATTTCAGTTATCATTTACTGAGAACTGATATTCGCTCGCGTAATTATTTAAGAAACGACTTTTTCAATTTGAATAACGAATTTGCAGAAAGTGTCATTCGTTGTTCCGTGTAATTTACAGCACAAACTATATCAAATAATGGCTGGAAATATAATATGTTAAATAAGATGTTTTAATATTATGTTTACTAGTAAAATAAGAAATGGCGAAAATATGCTCCATTATCCATTTCTTGGCGAGGGGCTTTGTCCCCCTTAGCTGTCTCACCACGTTATAGCCGCTTCAATAAAATTTTTAACACATAAATAATTCATTAACAATTAAAAATATTAATATTTTATTTATTAATTTATCTTTTCGCACATTTTACTTATGTTTTTGCTTTCGGCAGTGCCTGTTAAAAAATATGCTGCATTATTATTGTCGCCAGTTTTGTCAATTTTTTGCAGACGAATTAAAATTGCTTCTACGGCTATTAGTTAGGTACTCATGATTCGCCAACTCATATTTTATTTGAAAGATACCTATACCTATAATATATTGGATGGGTTTATATATTTTTTATGGATGTTAAAATGGACTTTACTCAAATTTTGATTTCGATGTTTGTTTATCCATTTATGAAGTAGGTAATGAACAAAGGTTTGAATCATATTTTTAAATAATTAAATGCTATCATGATACCAACCATGCCATGAGTGCCTCAATGTATTCATGAGATTAGTTAGGTAAAGGACATAATAAAAAAATACATTTTTGTCAAAATTAGTACTATATTTAAACATTAATTATTAAGGCTTAACACAATTTTATTACTATTATTTTTACTTAACATATTTTTCCATAAACTTCTTATGAAATTCTGATCTTAATGAATCATTGATGAATGTATTGGGTTTCTTTTCAGGTTCAGAACGTGCACAGTTTTTGAAAACAACATCATCATCCCATCTTCTTTTGACCTGTGAAAATTAAAAATTCATATAAACAATCAGGTTAAAGATTTTTATTGTCTTTAAAAATATCAACACATTTAAGTACAAGACATACAAGCTATGTTTACAAGAAATAAAATCTGCTCAGTGCAGTAAAGCTACAAGCAATGTGAGGCTCCATTGTTGGTTAGTTGTTAACCTCTTAAGTTCTCGTCCTTGATAGTTTTGCTTTAAAATTCACTTGTAATAACAAAACCAACCATTTAGGCAGCATGGGGCGGGACATTCAACTCTACAGAAAAGTTGCAATTGAAAGCTTAACCGTCCACTAATCCAAATATAGACTTAGCAGACCCATACACCTAAGTAGACCAAAAACCCTTTTTTACTCTTTAAATTATACATACTAGATTTTGTTTAAATTACCTTAAGGTCATTTTTTTGCCCTGCTGCTGAATAATTCAGCAATGGATTTCCAGACAAAATATTCTCCATTCTGATTCGTTCCTCCTCTTGTTTTCTTTCCGCATCCTAAAAGATTGTAAATGATAAACATTCCAATATGATTATATTTGTAAATCCATAATCAAATGGATCTCTTAACTAATTATATCTAAAATTGTAAACATAACTAACTATAGCCATATTGTCTTGTTGGTAGAGTGTAGAGACCTTACTTAGAAGCAAGGGGCCCAAGTTTTATTCATTGTTTGATCTTTAAGTGAGAGACAGCTTTTTGTATACTGTGATTGTCAAAAATTTATAATTTGTGTTCAAAGGGGTATTAATATGTATTTACATATTTATTAGCATACAACATAGTAAATCAAATACATATGATAATAAATATGGACCAGATTTTAAATTGATAATCATGTCAACATAATGCACATACCTTTTTTGCTTGGTCAATAGCTCGCTCCTTCTTAATTTTATTCAACTCTGCAAGCAATGCTGCAGTATCATCATCAGAGTCATCGGAATCTGATGAATCTCCCTCAAGAGGATCATCGGCATCCAAGCTAGCAGCTGGCACCTGGTCTATTTTAAGTCTTTTAGCAGGTGGCTCATTTTGTCTTCTAGCACTAGGCCCTTTACTCTCCTTTTCTTTCTCATCAAGCTCTTTACGGAAATCTCTGGATCTCAACTCCTCTGTTGTACCCTGGCCTTGTTCGCTGAAAAACGAGATGAACAAAGATTATGAAAGATTTTCAAACAATATTATAAGATAGAAATACGACTCATTTACCAACCGATATTTAAGTTTTGTATGTCCTGGCAAATCTCTACTGGAATATTGGCGAGATATTGCACTTAAATCTTTTTCTCCTCGACCCTGGCCGCCTCTAGCAGGATCAAAAGTGGGTCTTGCTGCTGTAGTCATAGTTTGATGACAAAATCAAGGCGTATATTTAAACCAAATTAAATGTTGTGTCTTGTTTAGAAATCTCGAAATGAAAAAGTCTGTAAGAGATATAATACGATCACAAATTTGATAAAAAAAAAATCTAGAAATAATCACAATTGATTTGTTATTTGTAACAGAATTAAAATATGATCACAATTCACTTTTCACTCATCAAATAGAAACAGTACAGCTACCTAGTTTGTGCAGTACAGTGAAACACAGACAGACTCATATTCAATATACTTCATTCATTAATCATTAGTAGTCTTTGCACAGACTATTTCACAGATTACTGACTATTTAACTTTTTTTTTGCACTTATCTGTCTTCACAGATTAGATATTAATAGCTTGCTTTATTGACTTGTGACGTTTTAGCATAAAAAATCTTAATGTTTTTGTCTATGGTCATATAGAAAAGATTCGAACAATATTCATAAAATTCAACTCGTGTTTAAAAAATAATTAATTATGCATGTTACTAGTATTTATAGGATTATAGGCTAATAATATCCAATTATAGTCATCCCAAGCTTTTTATGAAAGTGGGAATAAAATTAATTTGATTTTGTCAATTTTGACGCTATCATTCAAAATCGTCGTCTTCGCATGTTGAAATATTTCAATTTATTATTTTATGTTAAGTTGAAGTAAATTGCCTCGTGATTTAAAAAAATATGTGAAAGAAAGTACCTATCTGGAAAGACAATAAGATCAACAGAAGGAAATCTCTGGTATGTGCTACGATTCTGACAGCGCGAGCACATCTCCATGGTAGGGTTTTCATCTCCGGACTTACTCAAAAAGAGGTGGTGCAAAAAGAAAATAAAAACACACAATTTGATGTCACCATGATGACTGAGGAAATAACATAATTTATTTATTTTATAAAAAAAAAATACAAAACACAAAAACATCACAAACAGAATTAATAACATAATATGTCAAAAGATAACATAATTCAAAAATTGCCATTTTTAAGTCATTATATTATATAAACAAAGTCTTTTTTTGGAAAAAAAAATATAATTTTTTGCTCTCGTTAATTCGAATAGCGTTCAAGTGGCAGAACTAATCGAATTGCTAACTCTGACGTCACGCGTGAAAAAAGAGCAATGTGTCACGCTCTCGCTTGCACTCGGAACGTGATACTTTTATGTGTATGTAGCCAGTGTTCAACAAACAATTAAATGTTTTAAGTAATAAAACAGAAAAAAAATACTCATTTATTCCCAGACCTCTTTAAGGGAGCTAGTGTTTAAATAAATGTAATTTCAATATTTAATACATATAGAACTTACACATCCACATACTGTGATAATTTATTTTACGGTACTTCACTTTTTCCAATAAAATATCGTAATATACACGTCATCAGCGTGCGACAACCCTGGTATGCCGTTAAAATACACTTCCGAAAACGAGTCAAAATCCATGTCTGGGCACAGTGTTTATGTGTACGTGTTTTTGAGCGCTTTGTATGGAGTTTTACTTCTGTTAATCACTCTATTTTGTGACAATAATTTACTTTTAGTTCTCTTCTGACCAGGTTCATTAAGATCTAGGGAGGACTATACTGTGCCTTTACTCTATGGTTACTCCTCTATCTATGGATTTGTGAGGTCTTTTCACTCTCTAGTCTGTATTCGGTATCTGTATATTGATGGTGAATTGTAATCTGTGGAACTGGAATTGAATTAAATCCGATCCGAATCAAATCAATTTTTTTCTTGTTCCTTTGGTTTCTGAGTTTTATTTCATTATATTTTCTTGAACAGGTGCTGAAAAAATAAATAAGAAACCCGAAATACATAGTTAAATTGATAACAGGTACTTTAAAGTATTCACTTATTTTTGCTTTTAAAGAGTACTTGTGTTGAGAATTTCTTACGAACTTTTTACTAATTTCCCATCAGCCGTCAGAGACTCGACAGTACGAGTACGCCATTTTGTTTCATTGAATTTGCTTGGCATCCAGTTCCATGTTCCATTGATAGCGTGCCTCGACTAATTAAAATTATTACAAGTTTTGATCAGCAAATATTGCAAACAAGTATATAATAGTGTTACTTAATGAATATATAGAGACTTGAGGATTGCTTGTTGTAATTACAGGATGGCTGAAGATTTCGATGTAGAGGCTATGCTAGAAGCTCCTTATAACAAATCTGTAAGTACTAATTAATTACGTGCTGTATTATACTTTTAGTTACTTGGGCTAGATCTGTTGTGTAGTCAGAAGTTCAAAGTTTGCAGAAGCAATTATGCCTGTGAAACTTATTTCAGTAATTACGTAGAAATTGGGACGTGTACTTACATTTCCAGTAATATTCGATCACATTATATTCAAATATTATATCTCCAAGTAAATAAACAATTTATTAGTCCGTTCATGTTGGTAAAATACAATGCGTACAATTTGTAAAAAAATTGTGTTCCATTATTCAAAACTTATTGTTACTCCAAAGTAGCCGTAAATTTTTTGTATAGATAGTCTGTATTAAGCATCAAAAATTAAGTACATATTATTATATTATGTTGTAACTATTTCTTATGTGTGATTCAAAAGAAAATTGTTTTAAATTCATCCTATCTTGTGACAATTAATATAATGGAAGGCCATTTATCCATGTTAAATTTTAAATTATACTAAGTAAAGGTGGTTACTTTCTTGTAAGCTTCTACATAATGATCTATGTTACATAAATATAAACCAATAAATATAAATAAAGTTTATAGTATATTTCAATAACAAATAGAGATGAAATAATAATTTTGGCATGCAGTAACATATTTTTTTTAGCTATGTGCACAAAGAGTTTTAAATTCAGCACACATTCTTATTCTTACTTGCAGAGTAGAATCCATAAATAAAAAATAAGATGTTTACAAAATGTGTCTGAGTATGCTACCCATAGCCATTCCACTTCTAGAATCGTTGAGGCTTGATTAAAAAAGAATTTTCTTATGGCATTTAAAAAACCTGCACTTGATAGATTTTCCATTTTGCCCTTGTTTTATGACACAGAATATTCCGAATATTATCTAGCACATGAATAAGGTATTAGGCATAGCAAGCTTCTTCATCTTTAACCACCTTAACTTATGAAACAAACTTTTTTTTAGAAATTTCATTATCATACTTGGATAAAGGTTTTCCACTGTACTCTACTGAATCAATATTGCATAATCATTTAACAGGAAACAGCAATATGAATACTTAAATGTTATTTTTGACTTGTAGGAAAACTATTCACAGATGTATAGTATACAAATAATATACCAGGCTCATCTTTACAAAGTAATATTTCACATCATCTACATCTTTGGATAGTTTTATGGTTGAAATTTTAGAACAAAATTACATTTGAGAATCATTTCTTGTATTTATAGAACTTTGTGGTAATAGTCCAGCATACTTCACCGACCTGAACAACAAGAGGTATCCACCATATACTTAATATTTTTAATTTTCTAAATTTTTATTCTTTATAAAAGTGATTACTAAAATCCAAAATGAAATATGATAGTCAGTATTTGTAAAGGATGATGCGCTGATGGGTGGTAATCTTTTGCAGAAGTATCCCTGTGTGATGTTAGTGCTGTGTACATCCTTAGTCAGTGATTTAATGAAGGGTAAGTGTAGTCCAGGGAACCGAGATCAGCAACGGCAAGTCGGATAAACCACAATCGACAGTAACATTAATCACAGCAGTAGAGTAGGACAAGTAATAATCCTACATTTGTGTAATCTCATCAACAAAGTATTCACTTTGTCTACTGGTGAGATGACCCAAATGCTTGCCATATATTTAATACAAATAAACTAATGCATTTTTATTTATTCACTCGGCGTGTTGCTGTGGCGCTGCTTCTACCTTGTGCTTTGTGTGACAGGATAACACGTCCTCTTCAAAGCATCGATCGGACAAGTATCCTGATAAGCACAGGGACAAGGACAGAGAAGGCGGTCGAAGGTATACTATGGTTTCTTTATTTATGATAATAATAATAATGAGCAAATGTAATTAGTCAAATCTGTTGCAATTAAATTAGGAAGTAACTCTAGCATATATCTTACAGAAGAAGCAGATCACGAGATAAAAGAAGATCTCGAGAACGGGACAGTCGTCGATCAAAGGATAAAGATGATAAAAGAGGTAGAGATCGCGACAGGGATCGGGATCGCCGAGACAGAGACAAAGATCGCAATCACAGAGATAAAGATCGCGAACAGGAGCGAGAACGGGACAGAGAAAAGAGGCGCAGTAAAGATAAAGATAAGGAAAGAGAGCGAAGTCGTGAAAGAGATCGAAGCCGCGACAGACATGCTTCCAGTAAAAAGGAAAAAAGTGCAGAAAAGGAAAAAGAACCTAGAAAAGAGTATAGATCTAAATCAAGAGGAATTGAGCCAAAGTTAGAAGATTTACCTCCAGAGGAACGAGATTTGCGCACAGTTTTCTGTATGCAGCTATCACAAAGAATTCGGGCTAAAGATTTAGAAGAATTTTTCTCTTCCGTGGGCAAAGTTAGAGATGTCAGACTTATCACTTGTAATAAAACTAGACGTTTTAAGGGGATAGCTTATATAGAATTTAAGGATGCTGAGTCAGTGCCTTTGGTAAGTATTTTTCATACATTTCATTAAGAGTATTTTGTAATAAGTGTCACTTAATTTCTCTTTTATTTTATAGGCTTTAGGATTGACTGGACAAAAGTTACTTGGTGTTCCTATAATAGTTCAGCACACACAAGCAGAAAAAAATAGGGTTGGGAACACCTTACCTAACCTGGCACCAAAGACCAGTAATGGTCCGACAAGATTGTATGTTGGTTCATTACATTTCAATATCACTGAAGACATGTTACGAGGAATCTTTGAGCCATTTGGAAAAATTGATCATATTCAACTTATGACAGACCCAGAATCAGGGAAGAGTAAAGGCTATGGTTTCCTTACAGTAAGTGTAAAATTCTTATAACACAAAAATTGATTATGTTGTGTAAAGCAAAGCATTGTATAGAAAAATTAAAATGGACATCTAAAATAGTAGATTTATTTTTCAGTTTCATCATGCAGCAGATGCAAAAAAAGCAATGGAACAATTAAATGGATTTGAACTAGCTGGAAGACCAATGAAAGTAGGCAATGTAACTGAACGCACAGATGGGGGAGCTAGTACTCGTTTTGATGCAGATGAGTTGGACAGGGCTGGTGTAGACCTGGGGGCTACCGGTCGCTTACAACTCATGTTTAAACTTGCTGAAGGCACTGGATTGCAGGTTCTTTACAAATTATTAAAATACCATATTGTTTATTTACAGTTACTCTAAATTAGTTTGACCAAGAATCTGTATTCCATATTCCCTTTTAACATGTATTCAATTAGTGTCCCACATGAGAGCCTCAAAAGACGCATATTTACACAGGTAATTACAAATATTTTTGCTTATCTAATATTCTATGACTTATATTTCAGATCCCTCCAGCTGCTGCATCAGTATTAATGGGCTCTGGTTCAACATTGATCACACCTCAACCTCAAGTTGCACCACCGATAGCAACACAATGCTTTATGTTGAATAACATGTTTGATCCAGCAACGTTAGTATTATAAACACAGCTATTTTGCCATATAAAATTATTTTCTACTGAATTTCAAAGTTAACTAATGTATGACATTCTCCTTTTTTACAGTGAAACCAATCCAAGCTGGGATATTGAAATCAGAGATGATGTTATAAGTGAATGTAACAAACATGGTGGTGTTTTACATGTGTATGTGGACAAGGCGTCACCACAAGGAAATGTATATTGTAAGTGTCCGACGATAGCTACTGCTGTAGCATCTGTGAACTCATTACATGGAAGATGGTTCGCCGGGCGGGTGATCACTGCTGCGTACGTCCCTCTTGTTAACTACCACTCGTTGTTCCCCGATGCGATGACCGCTCTCACATTATTGCTGCCAACACGGCAGAGATGAGAAATATATTATATATGATTGCATTTATTGACAATGGATTATGCTCTATGCACTTTAACATTAAGAAATTTGGGTGAACTGTTAATCTAGAATGTCTAGTGATTTTCTTATTAAGGCAATAAAGTAATTATTAATAATTAATACTTTTTTAACTGTACCCTTTAACATGAAAGTACAAAAACTTAACTCGCATTCAAAAAGAGGAAAAAGCCCTTGCCTGAATGGTCGCATAATTATCTACATCTACACTAATATTATAAAGAGGAAACTTTTTATGTTTGTTTGTAATGGATAAACTCAAAAACTACCGATTTTAAAAATTCTTTCACGATTAGGAAGCTACCTACATTATCTATGAGTAATATAGGCTATATTTTATTTTTGAAATGATAGGGATTCCGTAAGATATTTGGGTTTTTCGAACCCAAGGTATAAAAAATCATCTAAACAAGTTCCCTTATTTGGCGTACGCTGCATGAATTATAAAAGATAGAACCATAAAAATTAAATGTTCTTATTAATTTAAGACCTTAAAATCAGAATTAGGCTACTTTTTGGCGCGAGAACCGACATCCACGCGTGCCACCGTTAGTAGTACATTTAGGTTTTGGTTTGCTAATAATTACGATCGAAGGGGTTTATTGCATTAAAACATTAAACTTTTCCATCTCTACAACTTTAAACACATGTTAAATTATAAAAAAAAGTAAATGTATATAAGTAATACTTATTTTATATTTCGGAAAATAATGCTATGTACACTTTATACTTAGATGGCTTTTATCCAGTTAATTTCTAAAGTAGCTGGACCTTTCTGTTTAATGGGTAGATATACTCCACCGTACATTTGAATACCCATACTTGTAACTTGAGATATGTCGAGAGTTTCGTTGTTATTTATACGTTTTCCTCTATAATATGCTTTAAACTCTGAAAATGGCAGCGTTCGAACTGCAAATTCATCTTTGGGGGCCTGAAAAATATAACTTTGATTAGACGCCTAGAACAAGTTAGACAATGACTTTTCTGTAACCATTATTAAAGGTCTGCAACAACGTGATTGCGCATTTTACTAAAAATAAAAACCGCAATAACTGCCAACCCATTATTTAAAGAACATTAGTCAAATAGGTAAATGCTTACCAGAAAATATTGTTCAAATGAGAAGTTGGGTTCGTCATTCAATCCTTTGTGCCTCAGCACGATTTTATATCCGTTAAATTGTCCTTGTCCTCTGCAGCAAATTTGCAATGCTGTATAGCCCGTTAAGTCATAAGTGCGAATTGCACGTATTCCGGCAAACCCAGCTCCATTAAGCTGTGGATTCAACAGCACGAAGAATATAGCCCTTCTATATTCAGTATTTTGATGCAAAACAATAGTTGCCTTAGACATTCCTACACTGCGTACTGTGTCCGACTGCTCTTGCCAATCTTGGACATCATCATTTTTTGTAAAGTCGAATAAATAGCGTCCATCCGGCGTAGATACGTTGCTGTTGATATTGAAATGAAATTGATTAGGGCGTGCTATTAATTATTTTTTTATTCTGGCTGAGCACCAGTTCTTTTTTATTTATGTCTTTGATGTTAATGATGTCGATGGGTGATTGATACTGAACTGACCGTTTACCATCAAGTGACTCGTTTACTCGGTTTTCGGCTATAACTCTAATTAGCCATGGCATATTTTCAGTTTAAACTGAGCATAAAACTATGTTATAAAAGAGATACCTACAGAAGAACAATGATGATATGCAGATAAAGACAATTTCAGTACCATAAAAGCCGATCTTTATAATGAATGAACCCACTTAATTCACTAAAAAAGAATTGAATGTCTATGCTATTACATCTAACGCTAACATACCTACAGGACGTTGATAACAGAAATAATAAAACAAGATAACTCCATCTTATAAAACACGTACATAATTTAAAACTAAATAGGTATAAAAACTTACCAATTCTGACAAACAACGCTTGAAAAAACTAACAGAGCAACATTTAAACATATGATCATACTATGAAGAGCCATAATTAGCAAAGTAATGAATTAAATACTATACTGTAGTAAGACACAGACGTTGTGGTCAAGCCAAGCTACAGAACGTCGGCTATAACTATCTATCTGTAAACAAAGAAACTTGGTGGGGGGTTCGCTCACGTAATTAATGAAACATTTGACATTCTTATCATTTTTATTATGTTATTGACTTCGACTGTCGGTTACACTGATTGTGTTACGCACACTTTAAACTAGTATCAACTAGAACCTATGAGATATTACCTAGTTTTAAAGTGTCGTTCAACTAATTTATTTTATAAGTATAATAGGTACTTGGCAAGAATACAACTTTTGAAACCATAGCAAGATCAAAAATTTAAGTGTATAAGTATAAGTTATTTTAATTCTTAATATTAGCATCCAACAATGTCCTAATCATTTATTTTCAATATCAATATGTATTATATCTAAACTGAGGAGGCCTTGAGCAATGGTCGGCAAAGTCTGGCTATTGGTACACGTTGCTGCACGCTTTTTTGGCACGTATATTATTTGCAAATGACACAGGTGACTTATATTTACTTAGTGACTTATGTCGTTATATTAAGAAGAATCCTTAATTATTATTACTTACGTACCTACTATTTATTATCTATCACCAGGAATAGGTACATAGGATTACTTAAGATTGCAGTTATCTACAAAATCAGGTAAATAGCAACTGAAGTAAATACAAATATAAGTATACCCTAAGGATTATAGCTTGAACCAATATGGATGCAATTTTTTCATCGAAATAGCCGACCAACGAGATAAAATATACCTATACGATATATTTATAGTTAAGTACACACCTACTAACTCAATTTCCAGTCGGTAGGTACCGACAGGATTTAACTTTTTTATTAAGTAAGTACTACTATTTTTTGATAACAATAATTAATTTTTTTGAAGTCTAATTCAATAACATAAACATACCTATAGCATACCTACATAATACATTTTCTTAAAAAAATATCTGAATGCTTACCAATTCGAAATCTTTGAAATAATAGTATCTTCAGGTTCTTCATTCACGTATTGGTTTGGTATAGTATTCATTTTAGGAATTTCTATTTTATTTTAATGAGGTTTTTTTTTCATATCTGAAGTAGGTACCTTAATGGGTTTAAAATAAAATAAAAATACCGACTAGTCGAGACTTACGAAAAATATAGCTCAGTGACTAATTGTCTCGGTAGGTACATCTCTAACTAATTAAGAATTTACTTATTATGATTGAATATTATTTCTTAATTCTGCAGCCAGTAAAAATAGGTATGTATAAAGCTACTGAATTTTCTAAATGGCTTAGAATTTTTTTAACGGCGCCCCTCTATTTAATTTGACATAAATTATTCAAATTCACAAAAATTAATCTTACAAATTGGTGACGCCATCTAATAGTGAAAATAATAATTTCAATGGTTTAGTATGTAATAGATAATAAGTTCAATACAATATTAATTGATTGCGACATTATTTTTGTGAGTAGGTAGTGGTACCTAATTGAAGTAAAATTTAGTAGTGTTGTACTTTATTAAGATTATTTACCTAGGTTTAGTTTGGGCATCGAGCCTCAATGCAAACTTAAGACGAAATAATAAAAGTCATTAATTAATAGAAAAACGAAAAACCCGACTGCAAAATTTTTTGTGGGTTGGATGGAGCCGTAATAAAAAAATATTTTATACCCTGGTTATACCGTATAACCTCTGTCACTTACAATGGATGGAAATCCAATGACGCTTTACATGTTAAAATCCGTTTAGCCAGTTGGATTGTGGAAAGTGCCAATGGACAATGGACATACACATACATACTCAAAATACATTATCCTCCCACTTTCTGACACATTTCGATAAAAAAACTGTAGTTTCTACACTGACTCGTAATTTTCAGAAGTACGGTTTACTTTCAATTATATACTTTAAGGTCTCATTTTACTTAGATAGGCACCGCATTATTTAATTACGAAAACCATTTCGTCAAAAGTCAAAGGCAATGAATGAATGAAAAAAATCTTGAAAAGTAAACTCTACATAGGTACAACCTATAAACAAAACCCATACACTAGGAACTGGAAGCTATCGATCGACAAAACCTAACTAAACCAAGCCAAGTAAAATGAAACGTCATAACGCAGATAAAGTAAAAAGTTTTAAATAATAGACTTTGTTGGCACTAGCTACTGAGCCCAGTTTTTATTCGAGTACAAACGAACAATCAAAGACTTCTATGAATCTCACAATTTTTTTGACGAGGCAGAGCACAGGAAAACGCAGACGTCATTCTCAAAAATTTAAAACAATCAACTCGGCGAATTTCTTTTTTTCTGTCCTATCTCAACATTCTCAATTTCTTAGGCAGCACAAAATTTATTTTATACAGGATTTTTGCTCATGAGTTTAGGGTTGCCACATCCAATATGGATGATATGGAAGAAAAAAATTGAGTAAGATACTAGAAAAAGCAACCCCACAACTTCAAATTGGGAGGGTAGGTATATATTAAATATACTTATAATTATAATGCAATTCCCCACAGAGCAATGAATGTATCTGTGCAATTCCCAAAGTGAAGATGAATCCATGAAATAACTCCTATTTTGATATCTGTCATGTCGTTTGATATCTGTCGGAGAGATGTAGAGCATACCAAAGACATAAGCATACATTTTCCCTATATATTACCTACTCTGATCTATGACATACGCTCAAAAAACTTCCCTCGTTCAACCGTTCAAGCGCAGTTTTACAATAAAAATCAAAATAATTGGGTTGTGTTATTAAAAAAAATCTAAATAAATTATTTAGATACCTAGTAACAGATTTCTTTTCTCCAGCCTATGAAGAAAAAATATTGTCACATAGATTCAGCGTTACCAAATATTTAATTTTATGGAGCTTTAACCATATCAAAGCAAAAAAGTAGTGTTCCTCTTAAGTTCAAGAAAGTGGGGAATCTGGCCATTGTAAATCAAAACATATTTTGTCTCAAACAGTCAATCAATTAAGTAATTGTCAATGTTGCTAGATAAGAAGCAGGAAAGCAATATTATTAATGACTAGTGGACCCGCCCTCGCTTCGCTTCGGGAAACCTATGCCGAAACGAAAATAAAAAAAAAGTAGCTTAAGTTACTCCTTGATACATCAGCTGTCTGCCAGTGAAAGTCCCGTCAAAACCGATCCAGCCGTTTCAGAGGTTAGCCGGATCAAACAGACAGACAGACAGGCGGACAAAATTTTTTTTAAATGTCATTTCGGTATGTGTATCGTGTATAGATACCTACAGATGCATTGAGTAAAAAGCGGTTATTTTAATATTACAAACAGACACTTCAATTTTATTTAGTAGTATATATAGATATAGATTGAATTGAATTGATGATGATTGATTGATTAATTTTTTTTTCGCATTTTTTTGTATTTTAGATCCTCAATTTTAATTCAAAGCTAGCTACCCGCCCGCGCTTCACTTTGGTAAAAATATAGC
>LGAG01000257.1:1362949-1373025 GCA_001278395.1 Lerema accius
AATGTGCTCGTAGCCAAATTAGATAGATTGACGAAAACGAAACATTAGGTCAAAATCTCCAGAACCATTTTTATTTAAACATAATCCCAAAAATATCACAAACTTAACTTCTAATTTTAATAAAGTAATCATATTATAAACTTATTACAATTGCTTGTTAGTAAGTATATAATTTTAATATAAAAGTACTATGGGCATATTACATGACATTAGATACCTCACAAAAAATGCACTTTAAAAATTGTACATAATTTATATTAATGATGTCCAACAAAGTGAAATTGTTTATACATTTTTATTTATTACTTATAAGGCCAAAGTAACAGATATTACAATAAAAATTATACATTTATTAGATCTTTCATATTATAAAAAATTAATACCTATTATTTTTTTTATTTATGAAGTTACCTTGTCACAGATCCTATTTCTTTTAGAATACTGATTCTTTCTCTATGATTGTTTCAAAAATACATTTGATTTATTTTATTCAATAGACTTATAATAACAAATTACTAAAACTTATCTTGAATAGCCTAATGTTAATAAATTTCGGAATAATTATTTTCTAGCACTTAAATTACCCTTCAAAACTCCAATATTTCTTAAATACTTCACTATAAAAGGTGTAGCTGTTAGTGTTATGGCTATCCTCAATGGAGCAAATACTTTATGTATTCCATAGGCTATAACAAATGTTCCAGCATTCGATGCAGCAATTTTTGATAAGGTCCCATCAGCAACATTTAAGTATTGTAATATCTCGACCAAATCTACTCCACTGAAAAAAGATATATACATAAATATTGTAACCCTAAATGTACACCTATATTTTTATGAAAATGTATATTACAAAATTGAGAAGTTGAAATGCAAAGCATGATTCAATTCTTATTATAGATAAATAATTTTTACCTTGATTTTGCAATGCCATGGACATTGACACATTTATTAATGAATGTATGACAGGAAAAGTTAATAAAGGTAACATAATAGTTAGTGTCTACAGTCTGTATGAAAGGATACACATACCTAGACACAAGAGCATAACATCCTCCGAGAGATAGTAGAGATATAGCAACATGAAATACTATTACTGTTGAACCATATTCTTTTATAGCATTTTTAAGTTTATCTTTGGCGGTCAAAGGAGGGCTAGCACCAGTGCACATGTTTCTTGATCCAATAGTTACAGCTATGCTTTGAAAAAGTTAAACCAACAACATTAGAAAAGGTATTTTTTTTAAATGAGGCAAAGTACTATCATTATAGCACTCAAAATTATTAACTCTTATTAATAAGTTCTCTATTTTATATGCATTAGCAGGCCAGCTTCACACAAAGATTCTAGTAATAATATTAATAACAGAGAAAATGAACTACAATATTATGAAGCCCATCTTAACCAGGAGGATGGTTTTTAGATTGACTGCACTACAAATAAATAAATAGTTCATTTGCAAAAAATAAGGAAAAATTATTTCATAAATAATATATATTATGCTGGATGGTTAATTTGCAGATTGCAGATTATAATGATCATTGATGAAAACAATAACATGAGAAGCTATAATATTAAATGAATATTAGCAGACAATGATCAGCATTACAAGCTCTTATCGTACTGACACTATTAGTGTGCAATTTAATAATCATACATACCATTATTGAAATGCTTTGCCCTGTACTCATTTCTCAATGTTAAGTAATGAGCACTGTGCAAATGGTCTGAAAGATACTTATAGCCCTGGCCCCATTGTGATCCAGGCATATTAAGATGTGTATGGTTGCCAGAAAAAGGACTTGGCACATTGCTCTGCATAGAGGAAGACAAGCTCAGTGCTCCACGGCAATCATATTTATTGACATGGGGATCCGATTGAACTGTTATATCAATTTTAGGAAACTCTTGCTTTGCGGAGTAACTATTGATTACTCGACCCAAAATATCTCTTTCTCGAAGTGGCGAGAATCTGCCCATTTCTGAAGAATTTATGTCCACTACATTGGTAGGTAGTTTCAGAGCAGAAACTAGAGGATACTTATAGGCTGATGTGTTGTGAATAACTTTATATAATCCGTGGGGTTCACCTAGAACATAAAATGCCATCAAGTTTTGCGGTAAATTAGGCGATTAGTATTCCAAACGAAATCGTATTATACTGTTAGCATTAATTACAGTTATGTACAGCAAACTGGTAACTGGATGACATATCACAGCCAAGTATGTCATCGGTACCACAACAAAGGAAAATTCCACCAAACACAATACACGTAAACTTACCTAAATATGTATTAGCCAAATACTTTTTGAAATAAACACTGTAGCTATTATTTACATTTGCCTTTAGTTTAAACATTGCTATGATTTTGTCCACAGATATATTTTGCACTGATATTGTAAATACCTACGATACGTAATGTAGGTAAGTAAGTATGTATAGTAGGTATATAAGTAAGTGCTTTAATAACATACATACACGTCGTTACTACAGATTTTATCTATATCTATTACCCATAGAGTATTATGTCTATTACCATACAAAGAATATGCAACAGACATTACTATTCTGACTTAACCTACAACTAAACCAATACCTAAAAAATATCGTTATCAATATCAAGTATCAACCAAATCAAGCAGTAATGAATGTTATGGGTTGAAACATCGATGTTGTTATCTATCTGTCAAACATCGATATTTTGAAAAAGCGATATTGATCATAGTGATTGTAAAATGATTCATAATGGAATTTGTAGTTTACTAATAGATCAGAGTAATATATAATTTGTTCTGAACGCAACCACAAACTTTTCGTTTAACATGCTCGCTGTAATAAATATAGTTGGCTGTGTGAACTTGGCACCCGACTTAAAAATAAAAAAGTCCGAATTATGAAAGTCGGGTGCCAAGTGCACATAGCCAAATATAGTTTGGTATCGAGTATCTTCAACCGAAAATACTGAAATATGTATTCAAACTAGTAATCTCTGAAGCTAAAAACTTGAAGCTTATCTAGTACCCTGAAATTACGCTCGATCTTGACACCCGCCTGGAATCAACTGCAAAGACTACTATGAATATATTGAAATGAAATTCAACTGTGGGCCCATACTCAATCCCTTTTTACACACCATGAATTCTTATGACTTCTAGTTTGAATAGTATTAAACTTACCTACGTCAAAACGGTAAATTTTTCCTTAAAATATATTCATTAAAAAATTCGATTATTTGTCCAATTGTATTGTTTAATAATATAATTCGATAAATATCACAGGGTTGTATATAAAAGTGATAATTATCAGAAGTGGATTTAAAGAATCGTCAATGTTAGACAACATCGATGTTGATTGTGCTAGAAATATCGGACATTGACGTCGAACTTCCGATGTTAACATACATGCAAACATCGATGTTTTTGTAAAATCGAACATCCCTAATATGATATGTCATTAATTTTTGTTTATGGCTTGGATGCTAGTCCTTTAAGCCAAATATGAATGATATGTCAATCACAGTTAATACGCAGAGTATACAATCCAAATAACTAAGCAACCACAGGGTACTTAAAGTGTAAATTATTATCAGTTCGGTAAATTGGTCACGGAACTGAGAATAGAAGGGACCGTTAGAATAAATTGAATGGTTAAGATTATTTCCACAGTTATGGATGATAACGCTACATTATAAAGGTCTACACTTTGATGCATTAGCACTTTCATTGTAGAACATGGAAGACGGTGCTGCCATATATAGAAACGTTTAGCCCCTATAAATTGAGTTCGCCAACGGGTTAGATACTCCGATAAAATACAGCGTAATTAACAATAGCCTCATTCTATCGAATATTGTCGAGGGTACTGCTCTCTTGACTGCTTTTGCTCAGCAATTATTGGCTCAGGTGATCTTGAAGTACTTTGGTATTGCCTGCCTGTAAGTATAATTTATTAAAAGAACATTCTTCAATTCTTAGTGCTCTACCTTTTTTGTCATGTTTGTTTCTTCTTTAAGTAGTCGGGTTAAAAATTGTTGAAATAAAATAAATGCGACATAAGTTATAAAAGATTTATTTCGGTAATAGAATTTTAACTTAAACTTTTAACAATATTGTTTTTAAGTAATTAGATATATTTTTTTATTCTTTAAAAGATAGATTCCTTCTACAGCCAAAACCTAATACAATTCAAGGTAACTACTACCTACCTGCTTGCTGAAATTAATCTCTAATTTGAAGGATACGACTACGACGTTCTTAACCTGTTAATTGAAAAAAGTAGTAAATAGTAGAGGGAAATTTTAATGGTTAGATGCTGTCATAAAATCAATAAGTATTGTGCAGATTTTGTATTTGATTTGTTGGGAACATTGTAACGTACAATAAACAGTTGGTCATGAGCACTCGAGCCTTTCAGTTGTCTCCCAATACCTTTACATTGGTGACCCCAACGTGATTTGAACACGCAACCTTCTGATCTGGAGTCAGATTTATTAATGTCTCGATTTACCCGATTTCCTTACCAAAAGGTTGTCTGGAAGAGATTGCTGCTTGGCTTAGTGATAAGAGCACCTTTCTTTAATGACATGAATGTTTAAATTGTTGTTTTATTCTGTGTTTTAAATTGTCGTTAGGTATATATTATATGCACAATAAAGAAAATTTGTTTGTTTGTTTTGCACTGTGTTCGAGTTAAGAATCCAGTTAAATTAAGGGGAAATAAGTTGTTATAGAATTTAAGTAAGTAAGTCCCTGCATCTGTTATTTGGACCTATATTGTAAGTCAGCAACGATTGCTATATGATCTGACGGAAATACAACACTAGGTAATGCTGTATTTGCTTGTAGTTCTTCAACACTCGGCAAAGGAATTACCTGTAAAAATCAGAACTGAAATGTATTTATTTATTATTATTATAAATATAATAAAATTTAAAGATGTGGGGGGCTCTGTTTGTCTGTGTTTGAAAGAGCATCACGTAAAAACGGCTGATTTGACAGATCAATGGATGAAATACATAAATAATCCTGAACTCGGGGCTTTATTTTATTTAAATCAGTACTCTTTATCAAAAGTAAGGGTCTTTTCTGACGTGATTGACAGTTGACGTGGTCAGCCATATGGAAATAACATACACCGAAGCGAAGCGTGGCCGGGTCTACTAGTTTATAAATAAATATACTTATAATATACATTGAAATATTTACATTCTCAAACCAACTATTAAAAGAAGGCCAGTAATTTTGTTACTTTTACCTGTTGAACTGTAAGATTTTTAGTATCATAGAATATATAATCCAGGCAATCGGCAAATCCTGCTGTGAAATTAGTGTATTCGGGAGTCCCACAAGCACTTGCAAGTGATATTTCCTGTTTCAAAGTTAAATTATTTACAGCTTCGTTTTGATCTAAAAATAAAAACAATGGTTGTCTTAAAGTCGACTTACGGACTATAATTTTACGTGATAACTTTACATTTAACTTAAGGAGTTGATTGAAAGTTACAATGTTATGGATAAGTTAACATTATTTGCATTCGTTAATTGGAATATTGTTTAACTTAAATTATAAAAAATAATTACAAGCTCGCGTGGCAGCGATCAAGTAGTAGAACTATGTGAATCGCTAGTTCTGACGTCACGCGAGAAGAGAGATAAATGTGTCGAGTTCGCTTACGCTTTTTCTTGCATGTCGCCGTTGTTCATCGATTTATTATCGTTATCACGTTGCAATAAATGCTTTAATTATTAAAAAATCTAATGGTTATCATTGATAAGGAGAAGCCAGTTTGATGAATCAAACAAATAGCCCAGTCGTTTCAAATGGTAAAAAATATAAAAAGTCTAGTTCATAAACAATACAATATACTTACTTGAAGACCAATCTGGTAATGAGCTAGGAGCAACGCCTTGAGTATACAGTTGATAGATGCCACAAGATGGAACACTATTAAAATCACCACATAATATTAGTGATATCCTTTTGTTTTGTAGTTGTTCCTAAAACATTGATTGTCGTTTATAGCTATGCTATGAATAAAAAAAATGTAAGTCATATAGGTTGCTAAAAGCTTTCGTAATAATATGACTTATATACCTTTAAAAAAATAATACCTTTATAAATAATATACCTTTAAAGTTCTACATAAATTTTGAAGCCAGTAAATAATTATTCCGCCTTGAATTAATCTTATATGATCTGCATCTGGATGAAAGTAAAGATGTGTATTCCCAATGACAAGCACTTCATTTTCATTCTCAATTGATTCCAAAACTGTGGCACTTGCTACGGTGGACCGATCCAACAATCTTTCCTTTAAAGCTGTGTTAGCTGAGACTGCATTCCAAATAGGTTTTAAATATGATTGAGATTGTATAACTTCTGATAATAATATTTCATTTTCACTTAAAAACCTGAGAAATATATAACGCTATATACTCATAGCCCCGCATTAGGAGTTCCCATGTTGTGGGTACTACAGACAACACAGAAACAAGAACACCAACCCAGACCCAGTAAAGAAATTTAAATTTATCATTCAAATTTTAAGCCTAGCTGGGAATCAAACCCATCCATCAGCTGTTCGGCAGGGTAATCATTGTACCATAGGGGTTCAACATGAAATATTATAATAATACTTTTCCCAAAGTGACACACAACAAATACTATATATTTACCTATATCTGTCACTTCTATAAAAACAAGCTAATCCTTCTGCTACTTGTTTTCCTTTTTTATAAAATTTTCCATCCATGTTCTCCGAGTTTAGGAGTGGATATAAGTAATTATGAAAAATTTTGGAATCCACTTCTTGAAGGCAAATTAAATCTGCATTGTAACCTGAAAAGTATATGAAGTTGTGTTGGTTATACAACAATTTTTTTTACATGATAATATTTTAAATTAAGGCAACCTTTCCTGTTTGTTGTACACTTGCAAAACAATAAATGCTGATCACTGGAAGAGCCCAAGGGTGAAAAAGCACCAGTTAATAATTTACGATTAGATATGCACACACACACATGTTCTATAGAAATTTTAAGGAAATATAAACCTCTTAACTCCTTCATAATCAGTTGTTTCCTGTAGTCTATGTGTAAAGCATATGGTGGACAGTAAGGATGTAGTTCTGTCCTAGTGAAGTCTGAGTCACAGTATAAATCTGCTAATATGTTGTATGAGACACACCGGAAACTATAAAGAGAAATAAATATAATGTTTTAATTGTCATAACATTTTCTGTAAATTTTATGTGCAATGAAAACAAATAACATTCACAACAATCATGTTATGAATAAGGAACATATTATTTTATCCAACTTCAGAATAAATAACAATCCTGTTTGATAATTGTGCACGTTACATTATAACATTACACAGTCTACTATTAGTAGTAAATACATACACACCTAGATAATAACCCCACTAAATCAAAATGTATATGTTTTGAGTGTTTTCGAATTCCTGAATCGATTACCTACATCGAGATATAACTTGCACAACAATAACTTCAACCGTTGTCGGGAAATAAAATAAACTACAAATAAAATAATTCAATAATCTTATGAAAATGTTACCTTTATGCATGTATCGTCAGATTTATGATATCTTTCCTAACTTTTAGTAAAATCAGTTTTGCGGCATTTCTGAAAAACTATGTTTTTTGATTTACCGGAGTCTTCATCTAAGGGTGCAAATGTGTTTGAAAATATTTTGGAAGAGCTCAAAATCAACATAGTTTAAATTACCATGTAACTTTTTGTTTACAACAAGTTATAATAGCTTAGCAAAGTATATGATGTCCATACCATTTGAATTACAGAGTAACATGTTAGGTAAGATTCAAAAAGTAACAGTAAAGAGGACTGTAACATGTAATAGATTCAACACTGACCTGGTTCCACTTAATTTGTTGGATGTAAATAAATGACGGATTTCAAAGGGGCATTGTCCTGGACCAGCCTCAACAACATTTTTAGATATCACTTCAACTGTAGGACCACACAATCTCTCATTTGCTGGAATATATTATAATAAACCCATATTAATTTTTAATAATGTACCTTACTTCTAGTAGATGTTACTTAGAGCCAATATATGAAGCTGTTTTTTTTTATTGTTGCATTATGTACATTGCATTGGCTAAATAGAATTCTATTCAAGTTTTATATGTAGCTGTATCATCACCTGGTATGCATTCAAGCTTTAATTTCATTCCAATATCAGCAACTGAAGGAGTGTATTCTGGTCCAGAAAAAATAAATATCCATTTGATATGTATTTCAGCTATTTCCTTGCCATTATCATTAAGTGGAGATCCTTTATACCAGTTGAAAGTACTCTTGTTCTTATCAGTATAGTGTGCCACAAAGTTCTCAGGATAAACAGGAAAGCCAGTTAATATACTTTTAGGTAGATGTATGCTTACCAAATGTGGAGCATTAAGAACTATGTCATATGTTTGGTTTTGAATTATCAACTTTATGGGCTCCTTCATACAAAACAGCTGCAAGCAAGGCGTTTCATCCGAGATTGTATTGTTTTGTGCATCTAATGCCTTTATTTTGATTTCACTATCTTCACATACTTCTTTCTTGCCTTTTCTCTTTTTGTTTGTTTTAAGTATATTATTTTCCATACGTGTGAAAATTATTTTTAAAGTATCTGACGGGTTTCTGCATAAATTGAATTGTCTCACTGTGTTATTTACTTTGTATAGGAAAGTTACATCAATTTTGTCTTCACTTAGTATGTGTCTAAAGTAACACTTATCTATATTCATGCTGTTTGTTTTTGAAATTGCAAGTAAAGACGAGTATTGGCGTGCTAACCTGTAATATCTAAAAAGCATACTAATAAAATTTCAAAGCAAATATATTTTATAACTTTACATTTAATTTATTAGTACTTTCTCGTTCCTTACTATTCTTAATAGCTCGTAATCTGTTTTAGTTTAATATTTAAACTAATAAATATATATAACCTTACTTACTTTATTACTCCTATAGTGACAATGACAACTAATGACAAGTCACATGTCATCACGTCAATGTATGATGTCATTCACATGATTCACATCGCAGCTGCAGGTGTTAGGTGTTTAGGTTTTAGGTACGGTATGAATTATGAATTATTAAAATGTCTTATTGACAGATGACAGGTACTATATAAAGATGCACTTTATACCTTATATCATAAACCACGATATTTTTTCCGATGTCAATGTTTGATGTTGGAAATTTTAATGGCGTCGTTCAAAATGGCTTGGCTATCTTTCACCGTGTCTAAGTATTTCTATTTATTGTTTAGTGTAGCTAAAGCTTTAACAACATGCCTGGTGATTTCCAAAATTATATGCTAAAGTTTAAAGACTGTTTCATGAAAAACAAATCAAACGAATGGTCTATAAACAAACGATTTTAAACTTTTATCATCGCGGACACTTAACATTTTAAACTATAACGGGTTGCTCACGATTTATTTGTTTACACCGATATTTCGACCCAATGGCATAGGCCATAGTCACGGATGGTCTATAATTCGATTTTAAAAAGTAACGAGATTAATGAAGCTGTCATAGGTCAATATTACTAATGTTACCATATCATCAACACCTCATTACCCCAATCTGTTTTGGCCCCAGTTCTAGCAATTAATTCACAAAGTTTATATATTATTATATTGGTAAAGATATTGATGGTTATATTTATATGATGAGGGATTCTTACAGTAGCCTCTCAGTATAATGTACAGTAATTTAATTTTTTAAGAAATGATATAGGTGAATACAAACAAAATTGTGATATTCGTAATCGATAGACTAGAAGAATATAATTATGATCTAGTAGTTTTTGCACCGTTTTAGGAAAGCGTAGCGATCCTTTGATCCATTCCATGTGACCATAAATAAATAAGATTTTAAATCAATTTCGTACGTAGATTTTCAATCAATTAATCCTCGTTTTCCACACAAATTCGGGAAATGCTTTTTGCTGACAATTCTGTACAGTTAAAGTTGACAATGTCAAATGCTTGCCGTCGGATACGTTATACTGGGATGACTAATGGTAGGGGATC
>LGAG01000257.1:1376061-1386199 GCA_001278395.1 Lerema accius
AGACCTGGAAAATGAAACTTGGCACAGAGGTACCTTTTAGAGTGTAGGAGAGCACTAAGAACGGATTTTTGGAAATTCACATTTTAAGGGGGGGAAATAGGGGTTGAAAATTTGAATAAAAATTAACCAAATTTTAAAGCAAACAGTTTGCAAAATCGTATTTGGGTTTATGGTTGAGAGGGATAAAAAAACCTAATTCAACGTTTTTTTTTAATCAACCCGTAAGGGGTAAATATCACCGCAAAACTATAATTTCCGCAAGCAAAGCTGCGGGCAACAACTCGTATTATAATAATACTGTTCCCATAGTAACACAAAACAAATAGGTACTATAATTATGTATATTTACCTATATCTGTCACTTCTATAAAAACAAGCTAATCCTTCTGCTGCGTTATTTCCTTTTTTATAAAATTTTCCTTCCATGTTCTCAGAGTTTAGAAGTGGATATAAGTAATTATGAAAAATTTTGGAATCCACTTCTTGAAGGCAAATTAAATCTGCATTGTAACCTGAAAAGTATATGAAGTTGTGTTGATTATACAACGATTTTTTTTACATGATATTTGAATTTAAGGCAGCCTTTCCTGTTTGTTGTACACTTACAAAACAATAAATGCTGATCACTGGAAGAGCCCAAGGGTGAAAAAGTTCCACTTAATAATTTACGATTAGATAATTTTAGACAATCTTTTCAATAACTTCTTTATGTTCTATAGAAATTTTAAGGAAATATAAACCTCTTAACTCCTTCATAATCAGTTGTTTCCTGTAGTCTATGTGTAAAGCATATGGTGGACAGTAAGAATGTAGTTCTGTCCTAGTGAAGTCTGAGTCACAGTATAAATCTGCTAATATATTGTATGAGACACACCGGAAACTATAAAGAGAAATAAATATAATGTTTTAATTGTCATAACATTTTCTGTGAATTTTATGTGCAATGAAAACAAATAACATTCACAACAATCATGTTATGAATAAGGAACATATTATTTTATCCAACTTCAGAATAAATAACAATCCTGTTTGATAATTGTGCGCATTACATTATAACATTACACAGTCTACTATTAGTAGTAAATACATATTGTTACAAAATATTTTGGAAGAGCTCAAAATCAACATGGTTTAAATTACCATGTAACTTTTAGTTTACAGCATGTTATAATAATATATGATGTCCATACCATTTGAATTACAGTGTAACATGTTTAGTTACAATTCAAAAAGTAACAGTAAAGAGGACTGTAACATGTAATAGATTCAACACTGACCTGGTTCCACTTAATTTGTTGGATGTAAATAAATGACGGATCTCAAAGGGGCATTGTTCTGGACCAGCCTCAACCACATTTTTAGATATCACTTCAACTGTAGGACCACACAATCTCTCATTTGCTAAAATATATTATAATAAACAGATATTATTTTTAAATAATGTACTTTACATTTCTAGTAGATGTTAGGTACTTAGAGCCAATATATGAAGCTGTTTTTTTATTGTTGCATTATACATTGCAATGGCCAAATAGAATTCTGCTCAAGTTTTATTTGTAGCTGCATCATTACCTGGTATGCATTCAAGCTTTAATTTCATTCCAATATCAGCAACTGAAGGAGTGTATTCTGGTCCAGAAAAAATAAATATCCATTTGATATGTATTTCAGCTATTTCCTTGCCATTATCATTAAGTGGAGATCCTTTATACCAGTTGAAAGTACTCTTGTTCTTATCAGTATAGTGTGCCACAAAGTTCTCAGGATAAACAGGAAAGCCAGTTAATATACTTTTAGGTAGATGTATGCTTACCAAATGTGGAGCATTAAGAACTATGTCATATGTTTGGTTTTGAATTATCAACTTTATGGGCTCCTTAAAAAAAAACAGCTGCAAGCAAGGCGTTTCATCCGAGATTGTATTGTTTTGTGCATCTAATGCCTTTATTTTGATTTCACTATCTTCACATACTTCTTTCTTGCCTTTTAACTTTTTTGTTGTTTTAAGTATATTATTTTCCATGCGTGTAAAAACTTTTTTCAAAGTATCTGAAGGGTTTCTGCATAATTTGAATTGCCTTACTGTGTTATTTACTATGTATAGGAAAGTTACATCAATTTTGTCCTCACTTTGTATGTGTCTAAAGTAACACTTATCTATATTCATGCTGTTTGTTTTTGAAATTACTAGTAAAGACGAGTATTGGCGTGTTTACCTGTAATATCTAAAAAGGATACCAATAAAATTTCAAAGCAAATATATTTTATAACTCTATATTTAATTTATCAGTACTTTCTCGTTCCTTACTACAGTGACATACTCTTATCCACAAACTAAGTAGTACAGCTCTTATCTCTTATCTATGATAGTGAGTGACACAAACTAGGTAGGTGAGTGAGTAGACTAGAGTGACAATAGTGACATCAGCTGACATGTTCACATCACAGGTGTTATTTATAGATTATAAAAATGTCAAATTGACAGATGACAGGTGTTTTATAAAGTTTCTTGCTCAGAGCACAGGTCAAAGTAAAGTAAAAATAACGAAACCTTAGAGTAATAAATATTTGTTGCTCTATGGTTGCCACCTATAACTTTCCTGTGCTCTATATTCCTAACCTGTGGTTGACTTGACCTCGACACGTGTCAATTTGACTGTACGCGTAGCGGTGCGACAGCGCCAACACGATATTTTCTTATTTACTACAGCTTTCAGCTAAGTCGTTTCCAGGCTAACATTGTTTAAATTAAGTATTCCAAGCCAGGATTTTGACATAAATTCATTGATACATTCCAGTAAAGCTTCGATTTCATATTGTAATTATGGTAAGGAAAAATATTTACTTAATTAAAGGTTTTGGTTTATAAAATTGACTATTAATCCCCTGTAAACTTGTTTCATTTTATATGCAAAATATTTTACATACAGCTACTTAAAAAGTTATGTTAATGGTATGTAAATATTCTGTTGGAAATATGAGTGTTCAATCAAAATTTTTTTGCAGCCAGCTGCAGCAAGCTCTACGTCCGTGGGATCAGGAGGTAGGTCGCCTAGCAAGGCGCCTGCGGCACCCCGCTCGTCAACCGGAGGCACTGTTCGGCAGCGGAAATCTACTACCACCACAACAGCAGCTAGAAGTCGAGCTACAGGAGCGGGTTCTGGTGGCATGTGGCGCTTTTACACTGATGACTCGCCTGGTGTGAAAGTGTAAGTAGCTTTTCTGTTAGTGATATAAGATGTTTAACTAAAGAATAACTAAACTAACTAAGGATTAATTTGTTAACTAAGGATTAATGTTTAATTGTAAGAGATTAATAAACTATCATACTCTGTTAACACAAGAATTTGTTTATTTTACTGCATAGATTTTTATAAATATCTAATCAGATACACCTATGTGACTCTTGAATTTTAAAAGATAATTATTAATATTAGTGAGACCTGAGTATGATCTAATATACCATTTTTATTGATCATAGCATTTTTTATAACAATCATTACAATGTGTTTATAAGTTGTGTTATTTTTTTTTAATCATTTTTTTAATATGGACATGATTAGAGGTACACACCTCAGAAAATAGTGATGGTTTAAATAGTAATAACTTAAAAACCTTTTTATTTTATTTCAGAGGCCCAGTCCCAGTACTAGTGATGTCACTTCTTTTCATTGCATCGGTGTTTATGCTACATATCTGGGGGAAGTATACCAGAGCATAAAAATCTAATGACTGCTATGTTCAATTCAATTGCATTATTTTTTAAATGGGAATGAACGTTGTAAGTTATGATGGAGTGTTTTTATATAAAGTATCTAGATTATAGGTTCCAAACGTTTTATTTACTCTTAATTATATTATTTTAGATCATTACCTATTATAAGTTGATTTTCCTTTCAATGACTGTCATTAAATTAAAATTATTGTTTTTTTTTTGCATTTACTTGTAAACAATATAATATACTGTAAAACATGGTAGGATACTTATGATCAATTGCATGATTAAAAAGTTATACTTTATTGTAAAATAATAAATTTTCAAGTAAACCCATTGTTGTCTTTCCTTTTTTGAAAGTTTGTGTTATCTTTATCTGTAAGTTATGAGTTAACAGGTAAGTTTTTAATACAAAAACAGTAATAATCCAAAATTAATATATTGTTATTAATTTATGATATTATTTAGTCTTTTGAATGGTAAAAAAATAAACATAAAGAAATGAAAAAATAGGTAGTTTATTAGGTACTTTTCACATCAAATTCCTTATCAGATATGTCATGTATGCTACTTAAAATAAAAATTATAAAATACAGTTACTTGGAGGAAGTATTTACATTATCAGCCTTATTAAATAATCTCGCCATGTATACTAAAATATAGCAACTACAATATTATTTTAATACTATTATTAGATATAATTAAAAGCAATAAAAAATTGTATATGTGGACGTGTTGTATGAAATTGTAAATAAAGCTACCAAATCCAGACTAAAGCTTACACTACACATTCAGTAGTCCAAACAAAACTTTACATTTGTCCATATTATCTATTGCCTATTAAAAAATGCCATGACTTAAAGAGTTGGTAATTTCTCTTACTCAAAATCAATCAAAATTCAACATAAAAATCACTCAAACCACACAAATCATGGTTAGTACATTACAATTTAAAAATTTTGACTCAGGTTTAAAAATCATTGAAATACTGTTAAAAATTTTACCGATTTTTAGGGTTCCATAACCAGAGGGAGTCCATTTGAACCTATTCAGGGTGTTCCCTGTTTGTTAAAAAGGTTTCTCTTAATATTGATAATCCAAATCCATAATAACATATTTTTGTATAAAATCAAATAATCACTTGGAATAAAAGCGATTGTAAGTAAACAAATAAAAATCAATCAATTTTATCGAAAAATAGAGATTTCTGAACTTTAAACTAAGGTTATTGACCGTGGCTTTAGTGCCATAAAAGGAATGTCTAGGAATTTTTTGGCTAACATTTTCATAGTATGGTCCAAAATGTGGGTGATTTTCTTTATATAAAGTATGGAATTTTAGCTGCAGCTGTTAAAAATACAATTTAAAACTTAAATATTGACATAAATAAAAATAAAATTTTTTTTAGCATAAATATTGTACATGGTATGGAAAATGGAACCCTTATTTATGAACAAGTTCAACTTGCACTTGGCCAGCTTGCTTTTTTATTAATCAATTAACAGGTAGAACTTAGAAAAACCTAAAACTTATTCCTACAAACTATTCTACTTTGTTTCAATTTGTAGCATAACCTTCAGCACATAAACTTCAATGTAGAAATACTGCTCATCACACATATGCCTCAACTCTTCTGCCTTTTATTCTGTCAAAAAATTGATGCCATGAAACTAATGTTTTTCCTGACCAAATCCAAAAACTCGAGGTTATTCCAACTATCATTGTCATGAGATACTTAATCATAAACATTTCAAATTTAGGCTTATCAATCTCATGATGTATGAAAGGGCATGGAATTGAATAAACAGGAGAGGAACACATTTCACGGTGCCAAGTCATCATCCAGGCGTCAAAATGTGCTTGTTCATAGAAAAGACATGCAATCACTATAAGAGCAGGCACTGTGTACAGAACACCAAAAACTCCAATCCGAATCATCAGCTTTTCAAGTTTATCTGTTTTAGTTCCATCATGTTTCATAACAGTTCTAATTCTAAACAATGAAACAAAGCCAGCCAGTAAGAATATTGTTCCAAGGACTAGGTATGCACATAGTGGTGCCAGCACAAATCCCCTCAAGGCTTCAGCATCCCATAGTCCCACATAACAAACGCCAGAAAGAATGTCTCCTGAAAAGAAACAAACATTTATTGAATATGGAAACTCGTGTATAATTTAAGGACATAGAATTTATTGTACAGAGCATTCAGTTTCATGATTTAAAAATTTCCTTACCATCAACTTTTCCCATAGCTAATATTGATATTGTTTTAATAGCCGGAACTGCCCAAGCAGCTAAATGAAAATACTGTGAGTTAGCTTCTATAGCTTCATGACCCCATTTCAAGCCTGCAGCCAAGAACCAAGTGAGCGTCAATATAACCCACCAAATACTAGAGGCCATACTGAAGAAATAAACAACCATAAAAAGAATTGTGCATGGTTCGTGTTTTGTGCCTTGAGTAATAACTGATATGTTAGGCAGTCTTGTTCCACTAACAGTTGAGGAAAATGGTCCTTGACAACTCACACTATCCCCTGCATTCCATCCTACAACATAAGCTGCTGCCACCATCAAATAACATACTGAGAGAAATATAATAGGCCTCTCTGGATATCGAAACCGATCTGTGTCAATTAAGAAGGTAAGCACTGTAAACAAACAACTTAAGGCACAAAGGGTTGCCCACATGCCAATCCACTGTCTAGCAAAATTCTTTTCATCTTGACTAAAAAACATCCCATTACAAGGAGCTCCACAGTCATATTCAGTTTTATCTCCAACTTTCAATGTGTATTCTAAATCCAGATTTTTCGGTACTTTGAATTGTACAGGACACACAAATCCGAAATCTTTGGCCCCATGTAGTTTTGTAGGATCTCTTTCTATATTAGACTTAAAATCGACTTTTGGAAGTTTAGTTTCAGTTGATTTTCGAGATTCTTGAGTATTATTATTATCACCAACACAAATAACATTGGGATCAGTTACCACGGGAAATTTTGAGCATTTCAAATGTTCTGGCCAATGGAATCCAAATTGAACCATCAACTCATCGCAATTGTGTTTCGCCGATTCACACAAATGACGGCATGGTGGAATTGGAGCATCCAATATAGTACATACAGGAGCGTAAACTGAACACAAAAAAAATTTTAGGTCTGGTGAACAATTTACTTTGATCAGTGGTGTAAATTGATGTACTTCAGGGCCAGCATCTTCTTGTTTTGCGTGGTTTAGTAAGTTAGGAAATATTGTCTGGTTGTACCTAATTTGTTGACAAAATTGTATAGTAATAGGCTCACAGCGACCATGGTGTGGTAATTTATCTCCTTGATAAACAGTAACACGTGAAGATTTACTACTCACAAACAAATAAAATACTGATATTATAAACGAATTACACACTTTTCCCATTGTAAATAATACTTTAAACAAAACAGTATGATATCAACATGATGATCTACGCTAAAAACATTATAATTTATTCAATTGTCATTTAAAACATTGTAGAGTTTGTTAAAACAACGAACTAAACATAATTTATTGATGAAGAAAATAATAGGTACCTACAATGCAAAACTTTAATAGCTCGGTCACAGAGTACGTAACGTAATGTAAGCTTTACCACAGGTATGACAGGTATCAACAAAATTTACAAAATCAAATTGGTTCATTGCACAGACATAATATAAACATAAAGATTCATTGTTATATTACTTTGGTTCTATGGTTCATTGGTTACAGTTTCATTTTTCGCCACGTTCATTAAAACCGTAACAGTACAGCACATACTCAAACAAAACTCAAATTGTCAATTTATTGTCAAATATTGTCAATCAGTTGTTGAATTTGTAATTGAATTGAATTGAATTGTGAATTGAATGTTGTTTACTCTGATAGTGTTCTGTGACTCTGATTCTACTAAACTAAATTGAGAATTCAGGTTTTTATAAAAAGAGTTGGTTTCAAATATAATTTGCTAGTATATAAATAAATATTATAATACAATTCTTTGAAAATGGAGCCAGGAAGTGATTCTATAGATTTTACGAAATTGATAAATAATAAGAGTAATGTTGATAATATAACTCCACATAAAATTGCTGTCGTTGCTTTTATTAGGGAATATGGATTGCTAAAAATGCAAGGTTTGTTTTTATTTATACGGGTATTCGTTAATTGAATGTTAAATTAATTTTTATAATTTAAATTTTTTAATGTTCTAGCAAAGCGTATGGTTGACTGCACTATGGCACCAAAGTACAGGAAAGACTTTTGCATCCTAGCCCTAAAACTCATTCAGGTATTCATATTTATATCACAAGGAAAGGTATTTTCATGATGTATGTATGTTTTATAAATGTATATGACTTTGTTTCAGTGTCCAGACATGGAATTTAAAGAACTAGAAGCATTGTTAACAGATGGTCGCTATAACTTACTAAGCGTACATCTTCAGAATTTTTGTGTACGGTTGCAAAATATCTATGTAAATGGAATTAATGCATTAACAGACTGTGTAATATCTTCTGTTGATAAACTTATGACTGACCAATCTGAGACATCTCAGTGTGTAATAACAAGAAGTAGTATTTTAGGTATAATAAATTTTTTTGTACTTGTCTTAATCTATACCATTGTCTTTAATACGAGGGAGACATGTCAGATAATTTGTTATTATTTGTCTTTTTTGTAGGAGATATTTTAAATTGAAATAGTCATGAATATTAGGAATGTGATAATAAATGAAGTTCTTGATTTTTAGGTTTTTATTTAAGAAGAATTATGGTACATTTAGATAGATTAACATTTGTACAAATTGTGTCTTTATATAAATCATTTTGTTTGTACTATCAAAGAGGCAGGCCTGGGCTTATGATGAGGTCCTTGAGTAAAGAGGTAAGTTAGCAATAAATAATTGATGCTGAATAATTATTATAGCTTTAAATTAAATCTGACTGTCATGTATAAATTACAGAAGCTCAATAATATGGAACCTCAAACAACCCTAAGGTGCCTGTCACCAGCACTCCCAGATGATTCTAGACATCAAGATGTCTTGAAACTAAACCCCATAGACAGGGATAAGTAAGCAAGTCAAATTGATAGATAAATATTTATTTATGTAACTTTATTGCACATAGTATAAATGGCAGGCTAAAAATATGATATAAATTTAATAACCAACAGGGTATTCACATCTCATTTTAAGGGTGCTATTATATTGTGTTCCTATGTATATTTTACATCTTTACCCTTTTTTTAGCAATCTAGAAGAGTGTCAGTGGTCACGCAAACAGGCAGAACTGTTCACTGCCCAACAGGCTAATTTATTACGAGTCAATGAGTACAAAGCGATGCCTCCCAAACAAATGCAAAAAACTATAATGCAAATAATTCATGATATACCTGAATATCCTGATGTGGTAAGTGATAAATTTAAATTAAATGCCCAATATAATCACTGCAAATCTACCAACAACCTTATGCAGATACATCTACAGACAGTAATACACTTATTATGATTATAAATGATGATAAGACATTGCAGTGTGTGGGTAATAGTTTGTGAATATAGTACTTTTATCATTGTCAAATTTATATTTATTGTAATTCTTTATTTCAGCATTTTCTCAGTTTCCTGAACTGTATTCGTATGAAAGAGTTTTGTGGGGCTCAAGATTCCCTTTACAATTGCTTTGATCGCACTGTCTATACCAATTGTGGAAGTAATACTTCTTGCGGGGATAAAAATCGGAATTTTCGATATGCTGCCCTCAATAGAGCTGCTATGCATACAAAATTTGGACACAAGTTAGTATTTTTTGTAACTCTTGTTTTTATTATAACATATCATGTGATAAACTATGTCACTCTTACAGTGAAGACGAATGCAATAATACCTCATATGTTGCAATCCATTAGTTTAAGATGTAAAGCGTGACAAAGAAATGGACGTATACAAATAGAACCATACATAGGTACACTTGAAAAACAAATTTCATTCTAGCGTAGCTGGGTTTAAAGTTAGTTTGTCGGAATGTGTGTTGAGATGTGATATCTAGAACATGAGATTAACATCATGTATTGTAAGGAGATCATGTAGCTTCACTACCTCAGATTAGGTATTCGATTTAGTATGTATGATAAGGTCCTTCAGATCACACTAAATACTTCAGACTTCAGTAGTCTAACTTCAGACAACTTGTGTTTGGCAATTTTTATCTGGGTGAACCGCTCACCCAGACCGCTCTTATGTTGGTGCCGTAGCCTTCTCCAACTGGCACCCTTATACCACCTAGTCACGCTGAATCATAGAAGACTACGCCACACCACAGTATGAAGCAGGTTTGATCGTTTCCAGGGCGGTGGCGATGGAGAGTGTCCGCGAGGCGGTGTGCGCGGCGCAGGAGGCGGGC
>LGAG01000257.1:1420591-1443853 GCA_001278395.1 Lerema accius
CTTGTACAAGTACTGTATCACACAGGAACAATAAGTGTGAGTGACTGGTGCTATGCCATGGAGGAGACTACACACCTCGGTCTTCCGTGGAGAATGTTGAAGGATAAGCTGGTCCGCACTGACCCCGACACACGCCGAGTGCGCTACATGGACACTTTCGATCTACCTGCTAATGTAAGAATAACTGTTGTTCTAGAAACGTCGGTTAATAGATATCTGTTAGCCGAGCTAATTTAGATGTTCTCGATAAATCTAATTTTCTCACTTTACTTGAATAATACAAACACTTAATTTCCTGTGTCTGCTTGGAATTATTTCTATTGTGCATAATTTATTCAATTTTAGGTAAGCAGTTTTCTATTTTATTTTTGTAAAAGCGTCTGTTAGTGCTGACAGCGATCTGATAATCGGTGGTCGTTTCAGCAGCATTACAGACATGTTATTTTCAAAGAAAAAAAGCAGCTTTATCTCTTCAAAGTAAAAAATGAAATTCTGTGCGCTACACCTTATTAAAAGAATGACAAGGTGAACGGTTTTCGTCTTTGTGTTCGTTAAGTTCGTTTAATATTTTGTTACAGAAAATGGGACGGAAATCCGAAAATCAAACTGTAGTTGAAACCCTTTATAAGAATAAACGGAGCTTGGAAGCTATATTCAAAATATTAGATAAGGATAACTCAGGTAATATACTAAGTTATTACGTATCAATTTAGTGTAATACTTAACGTCTAGGATTGCTCAAATTGTAAAGTTTATTATTCTATTGTTAATGATGCATTGTAGAGCGTAAAATAGCCACGCAACGCATAATTTTTAAAACAAAAATGCATTTAAAAAAGTTAACTTCGTCATTTAAGGATTAGTTAGCCAACAAAGAACGTAAGTTAGGGAACTGTTAATACGGTACCTACTTTAATACTAGTTATTTCTAAAATGAAAGTAAATTTATTTTGTGCATATTACATTTTAAATTATTTATTACTCGTCCAGGTTACATTACACTGGAGGAATTTTCCGAGGCGTGTCAATTGCTCGGTAAGTACATGCCAAATCCTATGACGCAAGAGCAACTGGTCGACATATGTCGGCTGATGGACATCAACAAGGACGGGTTGGTGGACTTGAACGAGTTCCTCGAAAGCTTCCGGCTCGCGGAAAAGACCGTCCACGAGGAGGACAATGAATTAATAGAAATCGAAGCCTCCTGACAGGAGCTCGACCGCTGTCCTAGCAAGACGGCGGTCGACAAGGACGAAACCGGGGTAAAAGTTGAGTTATTGGAGATAGAAGAAGATAAAGTCAAGGATAAAAGCAGGATTATAAAGAGAGAGAAATCCATTGCCAAAGGTCCGACTAAACCCCATCCGATGGGTGAAAGTGTTCCAAGTTTCTCGCAAGCGGACGACATTCCGCTTATAGATAGCGATCCTCCACGACGTCCGGGACTCTTAGAAAGTGACATTTGAACGTATCACTGCCGGGATATCATTCTAATCTAATTTTATTCATGGTTTCTCATTGGTCTAGGGACTATTTTTTAACACCTGAATCAAGTGACTGTTTTTTTTAATTTCACGTAAAAAGATAAGATTAAAACAACGAAATTATAAAATTTAAAATTTTCTGTGACGTATTTAATAAACTACTTATTTTCTGTTCTGTCTTGTTCCAAATCTTAATATTAGGTAAGTATATAATTTATTTTAGTTGTTTTCGAGTTGGCTTGATTCTCGTGTTCAACCTATCAATAAACTTTAATATCGCTTTGACAAGATTTCAATTTCTACTGGTAGTGGTTCGTAATACATTGCATTTTACATTAGCTTATTACGATATCTTTGTAACTTTAATGTATCTTTAAGCTTTAACGATTTCGAATATACTGTAGGTAATTATAAAGACAGGTTTTATGCCATCTATAGATGACGTAACATCTTGTAAAATCCACAAGTGAATGTTTGCATGCCGACACAAAAATCTAAATGAACGATCCGAATTGGGAATAAAATTTTATTTGTAGAAAGGTGCCAACAAGTAAAATAAATTAGGAAAAATATTATTATCTCAGAACTGATTGTGATCTTAATTATTACAAAACATAACGAATGGGAACAATTTCTATTGAAGTTTGGATGCATTGCGTCGATATTTTGGAATATTGATTTTAGATAGCTAATCAGGTGCTCTACGTGAGATTGTTAACTGAGAAAGAGACGTCAGAAGGTGCGCAGAACATGATACCAAATATTGAAAGGTAGAGCTCCTATAATTTTTCTTCTTAAACGCATTACAATTTATCGAATCTCACTAGAATTTATACATGAAAATTCAAAATTTTCACTTTTATCAAATTTTTAGGCATTCGTAGTGTTTTCTAGTCAAATACGTAGCTGATTATAATATTTATACACCTACTTAATTATTTAATTAACTTATAAATCATTCCAAAGATACCATGTTCTCGCGTTACCACCATCGTAGCAACTATTTTGATATCAGAATAATAGTTACAGGAAATCATTTATATACAAATATATATAAATGTATTTACTTTTATGCTTGACTATGAGCAATGGAATGTTGTTGCTGATCTTCAATTACTCAGATCTATTAATATCATATCAACACTATACATTATTATGTAAAGTGCTTGTAATATGTACCTAATATTATAATATCTGTTTTAAATGTATGTATTAAAGATTTAGGCTTTCTAAAATGCTGAATTTTCATGCTGTATTTGTATCATCACAATAAAATTATTCATGTAGATGTATTTAAATGTTATACAATATCATAATCGGTACTATAATATAGCCATAATATATATATTATTAAATATGTAGTTTTACTAGTTCGATTATCTTACTGATAAGCGTATAAAACTTAGCTATCCTAAATTTATCGCTTTTGAATTAATTAAATTAATACTTTAAAAGTTTTCCATTACTATTTTATTGTACCTACTTCAAAATTATTAATGTCCAATAAATTGTGATATTGCAAAAGGAATTTTATTTTTAAAACCTACACATCTGAATATGCTTACTTCATCACAATTTTCGTTTAATGTGGGATTTCTGTTAGGCATTAACTTAACATAAATATCAATATACACTCCGGGACACTATAATCGAACCACCCTTTTTTATTTCCAATCTTAATTTGAGATCTTTATGCTTGCATTATTTTTCTGTAGGTATTGTAAATATTTTACGATAACAGTGCAAGTGACTTGATTAAGATTTCCGTGAGTGCCCCCAGATATATTTATGTATCTGAAATAGAGAAGTAATGTTGGTCTAAATGTCATAAAAATACTAGGGTGGGTCGATTCTAGTGTCCCGGAGTATATTAATGTTGTTTTTTCGAAAAATTACACCTTAGTGCTTTATTTCAATCCCGCCTGATGGTAAGAGGCTACGCGGTCTAGGTAATAAAGCGCATTAATTTAGTAACATTGGTGAACAAAAATCCCGAATAACCCGAAATCAGTAAAGTAGGTACCTATCTTAAAGAATATTAATTTTTTGTCGAAATATTAAAATTACATTAGGTACATGTAGCAAATTTATCTTGTTCAAAGCTTAACATCAAATCCTTATACTCCTAATAGCTCAAACCATTAAAATGAATGGCTTCAATCTAATTCAGCGCACAAATCCGATCTTTCGTCTATTGCCTCACATGAAAAGACATGATTTATGACTACTTCAAGTTGACAAGAAGGTTGAATTGAAGATGTTATTATGTTTTATCTGTAGTATTCCTGTGATGTACCGTTAACGAAAATGGAGTTTTAATTTGTTTATTTGGTAGATAAATATTTTTTCTAAGTCTGATAAATGATAGATGAAGTCCTGATAAGTAGGTACCTACTTCTTGTATGCTTTAGACGTTTCTATTTTTGTTTTGAAACAATTATTAAAATTAATTCTGCACCTTTATCAAGTCAGTTATATTTTTATAATAAGTACTTTTTTTCCTGATTTATCAGTAAAACTCCTTCCATAGATGTAATAATAATTTTATTAATTCTTATTTTAAAAGGTCTATTATTTGGTTGGTATTTTATAGAATACCTAACACTACGCCATCTTATTTATTGCAAAATCATAGCCAGGCACTTCTAATTTAATTAAGTCGTGATAGATGTGTGGTGAGTGATCTCGTAGTTTCATATAGTATAGAGGTCAAGGAGCGAATCAGTCAAACTCTCTACAGATTAATTAACACTGTCTGCCCTTTTCTTGTAAGGTAACAAAACTATAGTAGGTTTTAAGAATGATTGATTTATGTAACTAAATGATGATGATTATTCGTTATAGGCATGCTTATTTAATTATGATGACCTACTCGAGAAATGAATAATATAAAATAGTTATTGAATAATTATGTAACTTCGATATTGATAAACTTTTGGTTGTGTATTTAAGATGAGAATATCTGATGTGGAAAATTAAGGGGATCTTAAGGAAAAAAAAATGTTGATGAACTACCCGCCTGCTTGGTCTTCCAGTATTAATATTGATGAAATAATCACTTCTAAGCTTTGGTCTTCTTTTAACTCTTGCGACTCACTCTGGTCTACAAGAAACTGAAGTTAGTATTTTTTTGCTGTTGGCTTTGCGTCCGTTTTGGGGTCGCCTAATAGGTAGGTCATAATTTTTTTTATAATAATTACACAGGTTACCACATTCCATAACAATGATTATAAACTTATGATAGAGAAGATTAATAGAAGTTAAACTTGCTTGAAGCAAGTAATTTCACGGAAGTATTAGCATAACAGCTATCCGCCCTAGGCAGGCTGTACTATTAGATTGTTATGATTACAAATCCATCTCAAATTAATCACAACACAACATTATAAACAGCTGTAATCCAAATATTTGCATTAGAATAATAATTACTGATGTCGACATACTTACCTAAGTCCTTTATATAGGCAAACAAATTATAAAAAGTCTCCACACTATAACATTTTTTTTTTAAGTGTAGTGTATTATCAGCTGCCTGGAGGCAGTGTTTTGCCCTTTAGTTAGTACCTATTTATTTTATAGTCTGTATTACCTATAGGTTTTTTTTTATATGAGCACTTTGTTTATGCTCCTTTGTGACATCTGTACGTTGAAGGCAGAAGTTTTATGTTAGCGACACAGAATTTAGTACAGAGTAGTTTGCAGAGATGTCGCTGTTCGTCGTTTTATGTGAACTATGCTTTGGGCTCTAGTAGTTTGGCAATGCATTTATAGATGGCGTTTATAAAATAATTTGAACTTTGGGTAACGTTTAGGAACGACAATGAACTCTCGATTTAAAATTATAATTTTTATTTTCTATAATTAAAATCGGTCCCAGCACATTTTTTTTAATTTTTTTTATGAGATAGTCGACGATCGAGTAGACAGCATGCAAGACGGTAAGTGGTCATTGTCGCTTTTTTTTTTTAATTTATTAAAGAACTTTGTCGCTGAGCGACCACATATATTCGTCCCGTAAAGACAACTCACAAACCTACAATCGCAGACAATTTTTTAAATCAATGTTTTGCAAGTGCCAAACTAGCCATATAGACAAAAAAGATTCCAGAATCAACTGTTTTGCCGGTATAGTAATTATGATGACGCTTGACCGTAACAAAAATTTGTATTTAAAGTGAACTTAGCTTACACATAATTAGGTATGTATCATCTTAAATATTTATATGATAGGTTATCGTTAGTAGAAGAATATTGTTGCGGCCTTAGGATATTATTATAATTTCTTGTGATTATCGCGTATGAGACAAAAACGGTTATCATAGTAAACAAAGTTGTTAGGATCGCAAAAACGCTACTAATCCCGGTACTTTGTGGTTTGAACTATGAATTTAATTATGTACGGATAAGTCTAAATAACTGGTCAGAACTATTTAAAATAGTTTCTCCCTAGGGATGCAGAACGTCCTGTAACCGGTAGTTTGCAGCTATTAGGATAATTTATAGCCTTTTAATACGGTCGAAACCCGCACAGATTTTATTATTGATGTTGTATTTTTTGTCCGAACAGACGCCACGATCGCGTGTCGCGTGCTTCTGACGTCTTTTTTTCGGTTTATATTTTGGGGGTGTAACAAAAAAATATTGTAACTGGCCACTGACTACTGGAATATAATTTTTGATCATTTTATAAATTATAGCGTCTATCGCTTTGTAATTTGTAGCTACCGTTTTTTGTTCATACTGCGACGGGTGATATCTCGGGGCTAAATAATATTAAGACGAAATCGAGCCATAGTGTCCGGATCGGACGATACTTTTGTATGATTAACAGATTAAATTGAGCCACTAAGAATGTTTTACGTAAAAAATAAATAAACAATGTAATTTAGGTAAGTAAACTTCTAACAATCACAATGATACAGTCTATCACCGAATCGAGGACAGGTAAAAATATTAATACTTGCTTAAAATTGGTAGTCGTTATTACCACACTCGCATTTCCAATTGATATTATGAATGCGCTTTCCGAATCACATGTTTTACGCTTGTCATATTGCAAAGCGACATGATGGTAGTAATCGCATGCTCGCTTCATACATGTAGTGTAGTGTACTGTGGCAAGGAAATTGCGCGGTCGCGCGCGCCTTGCCTCGCCGCGAAACCTGACTCCGTTCCTGGACCCGCACCGCTCAGACTCAGATTATCGCGTTATTGAACGCCACTGTTTCACTTCACGTACGAATCACGATGCATCACCGATTCGCATAAAATATGACACGCTCTCCCCGTTGGACGGTTCCTAGTACGCGCATATTTTTATATCTGATATGAATGAATTTTATAGTAGCTTAGTTTTATGTAATATCTAAGGATGACTTCGGTTGTGGAGTATGGCATAGTCTTGGCTTACCTATAGGTAATAGTAAAAAATAATAATTGTACTTACTGAGCTTAATAGGTAAGGGAGAAGTAAGGTCAGCTATGATAGCTTAGTGGTTGAACGTTGGTCTCTTCAACGAGAGTTCCTAAGTGTTAGCTTTGAATTGCACCTCTAACTTTCAAAAAGTTATAGAAGTACTAGGAACTAATTTTATCACTTGCTTACATCGTGAGAAAATCTGCACACCTGAGCGTACTTGGCCAGTATGGTCTGTATCCCTTACATTGTGAGAGGAGACTCGAGCTTAGCAGTGGGATAGCTACAGTTTAGTGACGATGATGATGATGATGATGAGATAAGTGACAACTTCCAATTCTTTCAAGTTGACTATGGCTGTAAGAGTCTTGATACAAATGAATATGCCTACTTCAGCGCGATAAGTTCAAGTGTAAACGAATTGAGTAAATGGGTACTAAAGTTTGTAAAACCACCCTTATACCTAATCCCGGATCGAGGTAGCGATTCGGTTCCTGGGCTCCGAAAAAAATAAAACAATGAAAAGGTATAATTTGAAAATGTACCACTATAATATTTCAAGGTAGCTACACGATTCTTATTAAATCGAATCTCGTGAGTGATGGAATTCTCTATGCTCATGTGATCACGTTACTTGGAGGCGCCCGCGCCCGATGCTCCCAGTAGCTATGCCCAACTCGAGAGTTTTTTGCCTCTTTTCTGACAGATCGAATTAAAATAAACGTTCCGATAAGGCGTCCTACAATATTATCATCCTGTATTTAGTTACGTGAGCGTGCGACGGCAGTGGGAACTTGGTAGGTGGGACTCGACCACTCTGATACGTTTTGTTTTTTACTACTCCAAATGTAAAGGTTTTGATTGTTTTTCTATGAAACTTTAACTATAATTTAGATTAGATTCGCGTTTTGATTGGTACGCCTCTACATGCTGGAGACTATGGACCATAGACGTACTTGAAAGGGGCATAAGAACCTCCTTTACTAATCAATTCAGTTCTTATACCAAACACATTTTTAGATTCGTTTAAAATACAATATAGATAGCTATCTAATAACAACATTTCGCAAGGGTAAAACAAAACAAGTTCTATGATGCGTGAGAGCTACCGGGTTGAACCAAAAAGGACTCTTTTTTGTGAAACCGTTACAAATAAACAGATGGCATGTTTTTGCTTCAATAAACTCATTCCCATAATATTGTGTAACGTTAATAATGTGTGGATGTTTTAGAAAAAAAAATGTGAAAAAACTCTAATAGAGCTATTGTTTGTAAGCTGACATAAATACTATAATCAAAGGATTTGTGTAGAGCTAAACGTAATATAATAGTAATAAATATGTATTGGCTGCAAGCACACCAATATTTTTTACTATTTTAGGTATGTATATCATAATACGGAATACCTACATTATACTACTTATCCATTTACAATTGTACAATCATGATAAAAACTACATAGGTAACTTGTTTGCAGAAGCTTATAACAAAGAATTATGTAAGTGTAAACTTGTACTACGAAATACTAAGTAAACACAAGATAGTTTTATTATAATCGTTAGTACAAAAGATTGTGTATTTAAACACAGCAGTCGTAAAACTTGATTCAGCTGCTAGTATAAAAATAACATAATTGTTAAATTGATTATCATAAAGTCGATATGTTAATTATCACAAGGGACACCGAATGGCATTGAGAATATTAAAACAAAAGGAATTTTCGTATTAATCGCACCGAATACTCGAGAGAAGGCAGAACGATATCCACGTTATCGAGTTACCTAGGCTACTGGGCATCTCGCTTAGACATAGAGAAATGTACCAACGTGCTCCCACAACAACATAAATAAAATTATAAATTAACTACCGCAAGGTTTACTTTTAAATAAAGTTCAGTCTCCACTTAAAACAAAGCATGACCGTGTAATAATAGTCGCTTCGGTGATTTTATGGAAACATGATATCGTGTTGGCCTCTCACAAAAAGAATAAAACAAAACCCGACCAAAATTGTTTTAATCGTCGGAAGCCGCACGGTATTCGGCATTATTGAATCATTATGAAATTTTGTTGATTATGCAACACGTCATTGTTTGAAGCAATAAGTAATTAATTAATTAATTACCGTTTTTTATTAACTATTGTTACTCAAGTTTTTAGTCACTAGTTAAACAATAATGTTTAATCCCATCTTAAGTAGGGGTATTCCAACCCTATACAAACTAAAGATTTCTATATTTTTGAAAGCGTAATGTAATACGATGTTACAATTAATAATAATAGTTTAAAAACATGACTAACACTGACCTAAAGTCCTTTCTCGCCTCTCTGTGGAGTTCTTGTTTCATATCGTAGTCGGTCAATCATGAAGCGGTGACGAGAAATGAAGAGACAGCATACGATTTGTTTGAGCTAACGCACAGGCGATCAGCTACCGATGGTTCGCTGGGCTACCTACCGCGGCTTTCGTTAAGAAAAAACTCATAGCTCTGTTTCAAGCCACCCGAATTCCTTCGAACCAAATACGTATGTGTAATCGTACGTAACAATTCATTTTATTCGGTGCGACTAAAAGAAGTTTATCTCAATGGAATAGGTACGTCGCTATCTTTTCTGTTGTGGCTCTTTGTTTTGCTCAGTCAGTTAATACAGTTGTTTTAACTTTGAGTATGTAATAATAGGTAGTCGTCGTCTCTAACTTGTACAGGCTTATTTCACTATAGTTAAATAAAAAAAATAACAGAACATGAACCGGCTTTTGCCACTATTGCTGAGCTGAAAGGCTCCTTATTGGTAACATATTAATGATTCCTATTAAGTTATCTGTACAAAGTGTAAATGTGGATACAGATTGGAAATATTTCCCGGTAGGTACATAAAAAAATATATTAACCATTTTCATAATAAAATTCATCATTACCACAGAAATTCAATGCTTTTAAATAATACCTTTTAATAAATACACTGACTAATACTGATATTTGTGTATGATATGACAAGTGTATTGTAAAGACTCATGCGCAGTAGATTCCCACCATCCAAGGGCAGCAGTGAAGCAGGTTGAGCTGGCCGGGGTCAGACGGCGCCTACCTGAGCTTTCCGTGAACTGATCGCCTGTCAAATGTAATCGCGTACCTTCACGAACCACTTATTTATACTAGTACCGGTATATTGGTCGAAAATCAAATCATCGTACCTACAGATTAACAACAACGTCGATAATAAATATACTTGCTTACCAGTTATGGATATAGATTTTTAAGGTAGAGTTAGAGACAGATTTCTTACCGTTTCAAAAGGTTTTTAAGGTTATTGCCGGTCTAATGTTTTGTAAAGCTGTTGGGTTACTGACAATTTAATACGATAAAAAGGTTTTTGTTCCTTCTAAACTATCAAAATGTGCCCTTGCAGAGTAATTTGGTTAAATATTGAGTAGCATAAATACCTGCCTATTTTAAAATAACATGCAAATCAAGTCTTGTTGAAACAAAAAATGTGCTTTAAATGGTAGGAAGTCCTTATTAGCATTTCAGCAGGTGCCTAAAAACAAAGGACCAATAGATTAACATACTACACTAAATGCCGCGGAATGTTTCGCAACTCTGGTAAAGTTTCCAAAACCGCTCATTAAACCGCATTTAAAGAATGCGAAGGAAGTAAAAACTTACTAAACTCGTTACCAAATGGGTTGCGCTTACAAAACCTCAAAATTCACGGAAATTTAAGGGTGTGATGGATTTATTCACCGGCTATCTAATAAAATGGGGCTCGAACTACAACTTCATTTTAATTAGTATTTTATTGTGTCTATAAATATATCATGTAACCGGGAATTGTATTGAATTTGATAGAGTTTAACTGACAAAATAATTATAAATCAACTTCCGAAGTGTTAGTGGGCTGCATAAAACTGTAACTACATCGTTAATAGTTATTAAATATCTATCTAATACATAGTTTAGGGTAGGTTTTTATTGGCTTGCTCCTTCTAATGTTTTGGTTACATTTTGATATTGGTACCTAAAAGGTGTCGTTTTGTTTTGGGCTTCAATAAAATGTTATTATCTAAGAAGCTAACTGTACCTACTTAGTATCTTTGTTAATGAGTAACAGGAAAATTAGCACGTGATAAGAACTAATGTGTCATAAATGTAATTTAATATAGATGGGTTAACTAATATTTATATGAGTTAGGTACTATTTGGACCACTATATAGTTTTACAAGGTTGCAAACTATTCTTAAATAGGTATAATCGTTATATTATTATGCTGTGAGGTTCAAGTAAAAGTCAAATTATGTATTTCTTTTGGTAGTAGCTAACAAACAAACGTCAAACCTTTAATTATTTAGGTAAATTACTCCTAATCCTCCTCCTTACATCATGAAAAAATTTACAATTTTAACTGCGTATTACAGACTCTATATAACATAGATATTTAGACTATCTATCTATAGACAAATATAAAAAAATCGCTTAATTTATAGGTTTATAATATTTTATTTTTTATTTGGTTAGGTAACTATATAAAAAAATTGTTAAATTTTTATGATAAAGGGTTACGTTGTTAGAGATCGCGTTGCACCCAGATTAGGTGCACCTGCCTTGATCGTTATCTGTAGCGATTGTAGTAAACGCTTGTTATGATCGATGGTCGACGCTTAGCGGAATCACTGTACTTTTTGAGGTTAACGTTTGAAGTCATTCTGAATACGTCAACGGAATTTGTTTCAAAGTCGCGATTGTATTAAGTATCTGAATTACCTATTCTAAAGAAAAACTTGATTTATTAATGTTTCTGATTCTGGTTATGTATGATATTTTTAGATATGCAAGTTTTAATATTTTTTTTTACAACGAATATACCCGTATAGTAGTAAGGGGGTATGTAAAAAAAACTTGAAATAGCAACGTACCTACGAGTATATGGTGAAATTATTGTTAGGAGTTGAAGCTGTAATAACTATGCTAATTTATCTAGTGATAATTTAAAAGACTATTTCGCTGTTTAAACGTATGTACTTAAAAATATATTTATTGTAGCATATAGAAAATATTTTACGTTCAGAGCCAACGACCTTGTTTTTCGTGTTTATGAATCATAATGTATGAATTTTAAAATATAAATTAATATTTATGCATCTTTATATAAGTGTTTGTTTCAATTGTTCGTTTAATCTAGATACTATTATTAATATATGTTTTGAATTAGTGACACTTATGGACTGATAAATATTGAACCGAATATTCTCCAAAAATGTAACTTCATTTATATTTAAAATTTTACTATGTAACCTTATTAGTTATTGAAAATAGCACGTAATTAAGTACCTAGCACGCAGTTACTTATTATGAAAAACGCCGATTCATCCACAACTCTTTCCATTTTGCAGCAGTTGACAGTGATAAAACGAATTAAAAATCTACTGAAAACATTGACATAGACACTTTGTATTCATACTAATTGTTATAGCAGTCATCTGATGTTTTTTTTTTGTTTTTAAATTTTTATTAGGAAAGGAGTTTTGTCACTGGGTGACCACGCCACTCCCGTAATTAAACCATAAAAAAAACTAATAGGTAATAATTGCAATTGGTAAATATTTGATAATGCACTATTTGCAGTTGAAGCCTGCCGCGCATGCGTGGTGCGAGCGATGCATCAATCCACTCTGCAAGGGGCCGAGCGCCCGTCATTCGCGCCGTCTGAAGCTTTTTCCTGTATCGATATTCCACGTCAGTTTTTTAAGTAATCTCAAAAGAAATCTTCAAAACCATCGAGTTATTATCAAAATGCGTACAGAATTAGTTTATTTTTATTTTCACATTAAATACTTGACTTGATATATCTAATGTTGATGGGCACCTAAAAGGGACTTAAATGTTACGCCATTAACATGTAAATTAAGGAGCATTAAGATGTAAGAATTATCAAAACATAGTAATTAGACAATCTACATTATTATCTCAATCTGTATACCTACATACTAGGTGCTCGTATGATGTGTGATATTTTTCGTATTATATAATAATAAAAGAGACTATTGTCCTATAAAACTTATCCTATAAAAGTATCTTTTATCATAGTCGATATTATCGTTAAGATTAAGAAAGGTAGATAATGAAAATTTGAAAAAAATCCAAGAAGGTTTACAACAACCTTGTGTTCGGTTGAGGTTTCCTTTTCAGGTTGGAATGGTATGTATTAGGTATGGCCTAGGTTTAAAGAAATTTGTGATGTCTTGTAAAGAAATATATTTGTATGCATGAGCTTGTACTTTTTATTTTGTTTAGACACTTAGGTAATACGTTATACCTATGGATGAAGCGTTAACCTTAAGATTACTTTCCTGTATTTGCTAAAGCACATCACTGTTGAACATGAACAGTTCTGAGAACGTCTGTCGTCCCATCGCTAAATGATCGTAGATAAAGTCTGCGTGCGGTGCGCCCCGCCTCATGTGCCAGAGCCACCGACAAATTGGTTTGGATTTCGGTCTAACGACCCGAATGTTCTTTACATCGGTCCTTAACCTGATATTTTTAGCCGATAATTATGTTCAAAGTATTACGAAATTTAAAAAAAATGTTAAAATATAATAAAATCATTGATTTATGAAAAAATAAATTTTTAACAGCAACAATAAAGTTAGGTATTTTAGATACGTTACTTACGAATAAAGTATCAATTTAAACCCGTAGTATTTATAGTAATAACATGTTACTGTTACGTAACCATATAGGCGATAAAGATTTAAATGACAGCGATTAACTTTGGAAATTATCGTAACTCAATAGAATGGGCAATTATAACCCTAGCCGGCCACGATCAAGATAACCGATTTATTAATCGTCACTAATTACTGCTGGTGTTAGATCGACCTTTATCTAGACACCATTTTATTCCCTCGGTCAACAAAAAGTTACACAAAAAGCGTGAAAAAAGGTAACATTTGTACGAAAGCCCGTTTTGCGTAGTGTTGCCATGCTGCTACCAGGTTTGTGACGAGAAAAACCGGACAAAACTATTCGGGGATTTTTGTTTGTATTACAACTGTTATGTTTTATGTTAAAAATTATATTTGGGTTTTGTACTACTTAATTTTATAAACGAGTGTTAATATTGACAATTTGACCACCGAAGATGGACTGTTCTTCTATATTATACTGATCTTAAATTTTTTGTTAAGTTCTCATAAGAAACTTATGTATTTTTAAGGTATAGGTAGATACTATTAGTAGTAGTAGTATTACTATAGGTAATAACATTTTATGTGCGAATGCAACTTGTGCTATTCCTATTTTATTTAATTACAATGCTCCAATCCAATGATTAACAATCATAACAATGACAAGCCATTATGTTTGCTTGAAAACAAACGATATCATTGTTAAAAAAAAACTTAGGACTATACCGGAGATATATTATTTTGTGGTCACTCTGGTTGCCGGTCAGCGTTCACCTGTTCATTGTTTGGCTGGCGGCTGTTACAACAAAAGGGTTCAAATATCACAGCTTTTGGGAGATAATAGTCCGCGCTGTTATAAATCTTTATCGGTAATAACTGCACTTGCAGTCCTTGCACTGTTGCTATAATCAGTGGGTTACTGATGATTTATATATTTGGTTTCCTAACCTCAACATTGGATGACTTACCGTTTCCTTTTGTTTTTGCTTCGTTTTTTGCCGTATCAATGTGTCAAAATGTATGTAGTAAGTACACAGATCTATGTTTGTAAATCACTTTAATGAAGTAGATGTTAAATCGAAATACAATGACAAAGTATATTTCTGAAAAACACAACAAAAAATATATTTGAATTTCTAATATTTCAAACTAATGGTGCAACTAGTAATAGACTACAAAAAGTGAGACGCTCTAATAGTAAACGAATACGAGAGGATTGGCGAGTGCCGTCATTAGGGCTGCAAGCTCGTTTGCCATTCCAATCAGAATGCAAAGTACTCAGTTTAGCAATCGGAAAGCTCGGTATAATCACGCAGAACGGATGTAGATGTCTGTGCGGGGAGTCGCGACGATAAATCTGGAGTTCGCCGGCGGCGCGGGTTTCGGGAGCCATCAATCATTAAGTGACGTCGCTGGAGGTTGCCACAGATAACTTATATCGCTAATATTATCGTGTTAGCATGAGGTGGGAGATAGCGAAGTTTAGCGTTATAAACGATGGTGTTTGAAGAAGGCGCTTTTATGCGCTTCAGTAATTTTATTGTTATTCGTTTTTGAGTTAAAAAATGTCATATTGCCGTAGATAGTAGTATATAGTAGATAGTAGTATCAACTGTTGCTACTTACTATAAAAACTATTGCCAGCAGTTAGTATGAAGTTGAGGACGATTGAATATCATATTAATATAAAATGCCTTTAGAATGAATCTATGACATAACTGAATTTAATAACATGGATTTTAGCTACAACTGCCTGTAAGCATGAATGAATAATAGGTAAGATGTTTTTTAAACGGCCTCTCTGTAAAGCTGCTCTGTGGAATATTCTAACGACTCCTTATTAAAAGCTAAACTGCTTTAAAGAGGAGAACGTCGGTCTCGTGATGCATGATAACTAGAGGCGACTCCGTATTAAATCAGCTTGCTCGCACTTATCCGCATAATTCACTTAATATCACTTACACGGGTAAAATTGCACCATTACCGCCTTATTAGGGGTTTATAAATTTATTCACTTGCCGGAGTTACCTACTCAAGTGATAAATGATCGGAGTTATGAGAACAAGTTCGCAGCTACTAGTCATTTCATTCTATTTTTGCGGCTAAAATACTGTTACAGTCAATGTGTAAGTTTGGTGCGGTTATGTGGGAATCGAATTTTACTGTTGTCAAATAAAATCTACTGCATGAATAGCAATTGTTTACTATACCTAAGTATACGAATATTTTCGTAGATAACATGCTTACACTGCACCATATAATTTCCGGTTACAAATTATAGATTAGTTATGCAACTATATATTTTAGTTACGTAAACTATATTTAACTTAAAGTTATTGTCATTATCATTTCCGAGTGGTTAAAATGCCTCGTGGTTATATGAATCTCATTACAGTCATTTTACGTTTTAAGTGAGTTATGCGTTGAAAAATCACCAGTAAAGTCATTACGGTCAAGGGAACGCCACTAAAGAGCGCGATTTGTAAGCTTGCATCACAAACGGCGTTTTTAGCGTGAGCTTTTGATTGATCTCCATATAATATTTACCTGCGGGATATGGACTGTAGCAATATTACTGCAATCGAATTTGAACCGTATTGCATACACATGAATCTGAAATTTACTTATTTTGTCCACCGTATTTATGAGTAAGAATAAATATTAAGGAAATAGTTATGGATTTAATAAAGTTCATATTCGATTATCGAATGTGTAAATGTGTTGTGAGTGGTTAAAACCAAATCCAGACAGAGCTTTGGCCGCAAGCAGGCGATTAGAGCGCAGAAACTATGCCTTGTGAATCTGTTAAATTCATAGAAATTCCTTCCACGTATCTACCTACCGACTTGACGTTACGTACTAAGGCTTAATATCTTTATTGTTGTTTTCAAGTATTTCAAACTGAACGACAGAAAGAAATACACTTTATTGTCAGGAAAATATTGGTCTTCGACTTAGTATTAACGGCTTTTTAATTCTTAATCTCGTTAAAATTTAAATCACTCCGTTGCCAATCTTATACATAACAGTATCTAATAATGTTATGAAAGTAAATCCACATACTAAAATTGTCTGTAACCTAAATATAAATTACATTCATGTTTCAAAAAACTCATATTCTCTTTTTATAGGTAATTTTAATAAGGACTTCTCTATGATTTATACAAGTCTATGTAATATCATTGTTATGGAATATTGGAGGAGATGGTGCTAAATGAGTTTGTTATGCTGTCCTAAAGGCATCGATTAGAGACTCTTTGGCGGCGAGATCGCACTTCAGGCTATGTCTTAAGATTAGCTTACTGTTGTTTAAAGCTTGTAAGTAAGCCGCAAATGTGCGTAATTTTATGCACCAGTCATGTTCAACTTTGAAATTAATTATGAGTTTTCGTTCAAAGATATTAGGTACCACTTTTTTATTTGTAAGACTCTAGCATTAAGTAAAGTGAGTTAAGATAGCTAATTTGCTAAGCCATAATGCATTTTTTTGTTTTGGTCTAAAACTAGACAAAACTTTTTTGATTTCTCGATCGATTTATTATCATAATATTAAATGTGTTAATGATACGTGAATTGTTCGGTACCACGTAGGTACCACTGATGATGTGATTGCTATTATTTTTAAAGAAGATAAGCAAAGCATTTAGATATTTAAAACTAGTCAGAGATTATGAAATATTTGGATAAGAACCTGAGATAAATTGTTACGTAAAACACGAACTCATTTTTGCAATACCTACGCTTGAGTCTTGTTATAAGTTCGTTGAAGAGGTTTTATGGTGTTACTTTATCTATGTTGAAGGTAACAAATTGCGCAGTTGGCTTTTGAACCCGTTGAGTGAGCCTTCATCGGCCGGCACTATTAGGGGCACTACTTCACTGCTATAGGGCCGTTTTACCTACACCATTATCGACTAGAAAATTTAATTTGTGTATATTTCCATTATTAACCTACTAACCGACAAATTTTACAATATAATTTCGGACTGATAACAATTTCCGTAGGTGTTTATTGATTTTTTAATTTGTTACAGATGAAGAGAAAATTCCAATTTCATCGTTCAAAATTCAAGTATGATGCATAATTTATGCCACATACATGAATATACGATTATGAAATGTAGTCGAATTTACATTCAGTCCTTCCTATCTCAATTCTCTAGGAATGATTCAACAATCTCAATTGATCGATAAGACTGATTCCTAATTCAAATACGTTAAAAAATCTAAAGAAGTTATCAAAAATATTTAACTAGTCGAACTCGCCTTTCCAAAGGGCGCTTTATAGAGTAATGGTGCGATTATTATCGTTCTAAAGCAAACGATAGATGGCGTGGTCTCGTATAAATCGGGCAGTGATCGGGTCCTTGCCATTATCCTGTCGATACTCTCGTTCGTGCGCACGAACATCGTTGAGTTACACCTCTGTTTACTGTCAGCCTTAATTCCTCGCTCGTGTCGTTCAAAGTTCACGGCTGCCTTGAAAATATTTGCTCCTCCAGATTATATGTACCTGCCTAGAGATGAACTACCTAACGGAATCTGTTAGCAGTTTATTTCTTGGGAAGGGGAAGGAAATATATTCAGTAAATGAGAAACTAAGAGATTGTAGCCTTAGCCTCTTAATAGCCCATTACTGGGCATGGGCTTCTCCTCATTATCCAAGAACGCCAAAGGAGAGCATACTACACTACGTGGATTGGGAGAGTTTGTAAAGTTGGGGCTAAGAATCTATTTATATATAGCGACGTATAGTAAGTATCTGAGGCTCATAATAAAATTATTATCTACTTATATTATTACATGGTTTCATTCTTCGTTCTAAAATGGAGGGTAAGTCTATTCATAAATAATGCTTTAAGATTCATGAATCATTGACGGTGATGCATGTAGGCATGTTAAAAAAGATTCAAAATTTGGGGCATCAGTGAGATGAAGTGTAAAATGGAGTAGGTACTATGATGAGTGATTACTTAGTGATGGTTATAATTTAGGCTTCACGCTAAAGAGGATGCTTGTTAGGTTTACTTGTGAAGGCGCACTCGCATGCAGCCCGTCGCATATACCTACCTATGCTCATAAATGTTGGAAAGAATTAATATAGTTTTGCTTAACATGTAGTGTCTGCTATCTTTTGCAATAATTAAATAAATTGAGACAAATGTTTTACAAACGTATTCAATAGTAATGTTAAAATTGAAACTATAATTTTAACCAGAAAATATATTTGTTTTTAGTTTTGGTTGAACGGGGATAAAGGTAACTGATAAAGTAAAGTAAAATAAAGCTTAATACAAGTAATACAATAGTCGAAGATAAATTATTCATACCCATAAATACGTATAATAATGAACATTTTAAGTACTATTTTAAAGTTACATAAAAAGCATTCTCCACAGTCTCGTAGCCACTTGGACATTAATGTATCGCTGACCATTTATTTATATTAACAGCGTTTCTTTATGAGTTTATCAATGATTGCCTCGAAAGGTTCTATTGACGTACAGTGCGCGTTATGTTGATAAATGGCCGATGACTAAATGTAAATACATAATAATACGATTCAGTTTTTGTATGGTGTCCGGATGAACCCGCGCCGTCGGCTTCGTCTTTGTTTGAGCACAAGATTCCAATTGCAGGTCTTTGGGTGGCTAGAGATCTCTTGACAGCCGGAATAAAAGATCATAGAAATGATTTAGGAAGGCAAGTGCGTTAGAAGCAATGAAAACATCGTTTGAGGTTGGAGTTATTTATATTGTTGTTTGGCTCGCGCTCTTGATGAGCATGTTTGTAATGTGAATGATATTAGTAAGTATTTCGTTATTAATATGAGAGTAGTGAACATAGTCTAACCTGATGTGAGTGGTCATCCCAGAGTAAGGCTCCAATGAATTAGGTATCTCTGTCAAAAACAAATAATACCTAAATATTATTTTAAGTTTTTTTGTCGCGGGTTAAGTTGTTCCGACGTGGACATTTCTATTGCAGAAAAAGACTTACCCCTGGCTCTCTCAACCCCTGTTTGGTTCGACTAGAAATTCAGAATCTGAGTACGTACCTGACGTTGAATTCCAGATATTTGCGCCCAGCCACATCCATTAGCTTGCATTTGTCCACCTCCTGACTTATACTCTTAATTCGTAGGACCTATAGCGTCTTGATACGCAAAGAAAATCTTCACAAAATTTTAAATACTTGATTGCTTTGATTGTTAACACTTCAACGTTATCAACAATAATCTAAGGCATTAACAATTAAGATCCTGACAAAGGATTGCCTTTAGAAAAGGCCCTTTGACCGCAGACACCTCAGGAAGATGAATAAGTAGGGCGACATCAGTCAGGGCTATGCCACCTCTGGGGTCTATTGTGTACTGTCCCTATTAACTGCTTCAGAAGTTCATAGTATTTTTTGTCTTCAATCAACGGCCGCAACATCTTTTGTGTATCGTGTGTACGTGGGGCCCTCTCGACCGTCCCTTTCAATGCTCATCGTATTATGCAAACGTATTTTGACACATTGCTGCCTATTGTTTACTGTTTTTTGAGGCCGTAAATTATCCTCAGGTATTGTAAGGTGAAGATTTTGTGGCGAAGAATCAAGGGTATGATTTAGGATTAGCTTGATGTTATGATTAATGTGAATTCTTTTGTCGTGTGTTATTAATATTCCTATTTAGGGTAGTATTTTTTATGCTTGTGCGAAGCATGTTTGTAATGAGAAATACAGCGATAACTATTCATATATGTATCTAAATGTTCAACCTGTCCCAAATCCATGATACGTGGAAATAGTAAGTTATTTAGCTGAATTTCCTACAAAGTACTTGTACATGTAATAAGGTCCTATTTGTGCATGTTAGTTGTGTAGTGTGTGGACAGGTGACAAAGGCCAGCGGTGTCTTTTGAGAATTGATGCGCGTCGAACGAGTGTGGTAACCAATTGAAAGAGTGTCGCCGACATAATGGAGGCGCACAGTAGCGGGCTTCCGCGTACCGCCACTAGAACTCTTATAGAATTGACTAGGCCATCACAACGTTACTGCTAGATTTAGAGATTTTCTGAAGTTAGTGCATCTAAAACTATGTGCCCGACGTGATTTTCTATTGAAAACAGTTCAGGATTCATCAGTTTTCCCAAGGAGTATTTTTCTTCAGAATTCTTTAAGGTTGTTGAAGAAAGGCGAGTTATTTCCAAGCTCTTTGATTGGGATTTCCATTGAATTAAACAATTTGGGATGTATTTCAAATGTTCAGTTAAGGGCCATAATTGGGCCTTACCAAACTTTAAGTTATATTTGGCCGGTTTTCTAGTAAGTATACATAAAGAAGCACAAATATGTCTATTTAAAAATTAGTTGAGCATTAGGTCTATGGTCTATTGCGTTAGATGAGCACAATAGTTGCGGCGAGGTGCACATAAGCTACAGTAAACAATTAGCATAAATTAAAAATTTAATTTCCTTTCAAATTCACCGCCTGGTTAGTTTCTTCGGGTGCAGCTATTTCGTAAAATATTACAATAGCTTTATTTTAGTAAATTCAGTGAAATTTTTAAGCTTATTCGTAAATGGTCCTGATCAATGACGACGTATGAGTGTTTAAAATTATCTTTTTTAGCACGCGTCTGCTACGTCGATGTCTGGTTAAGTACCTAAATTTACCATTACTTTTGTAATTTACTTTTAAGCTAGGAAACAGTGTTAAATTGAAATGCTTAATATTAACTTTTTCAGCAAGTTTGGGCACATTACATTCCTCAGATGAAATAGCTTTAATTTGTTTCTTAATTTAAATTTGCGGTCCCAATTTAAAGTGCTAAGTTTTAGATCCGCCATGCCGTCAAAACCTAATTACTCCTAAACAGGTTCGTATTTACTTAGTTCGAAGAGTAAATATTTACAAAGGGTTTAAGATTTATGGCAAGCCGTCACGTTTCGTTGAGTTTTAGTAGGTATACACCCCTAAGCTCATTCATTGGTGAGCATTAATTTGATTATTTACATTCTGAATTATTATTTGTTTTGCAAGTTTTAACATACCCGCCGTGAAATTGTTTTGTAGAACTTCTAAGAATAGTTTACAGAATATGGCCGTTTAAGAGAAGTTGAATGATAAATGTTTCTCTCTCTCTCAAGGTTTTTAATATAACTAGAAGATCGGTCAAATGCTGTTCTGCAATCTTTTTTACATCTCACAGTTTCGATAATCTTTTAGTTTTCTAAATCAGATATTCTCGAATTTATATTTTCATGTTTTTTAATAAATGCTTACCAATTTTTGCTATGATGGTCTTACTTGGTCTAGTTATGATCCTAAACCATAGTCGGATCCTTTTAAATGCACTACAAAATGTTAATTAAAAGTTCCTTGAAAAACGCCTGTGTACATACACTAGGTTTTTATGTACAAAAATAATAATGATAACAAAGTAAGATATTGTTTATAATATAATATGTATACATAGTATTATTATGTGGCATCGCGAGGTAATGTCGTCAGTTGTTATTTAGTTTGCCTTATGTAATGGCCCCTAATGCTCAGTCATTGGCAAGCTTTCCCTCGCGATAGCAATTAACGTTTATTACGGCTCCCATTGGTCCGCTCACACAATGCCGGTTTATTTCTGTTTACTTGTAGGGAACAAAGTGTGAGATTCTACTCCATAGGCGTGATGTTTAAGAAATAGGTAGTTTTTAATAGCGATGGAAGTAGCGATTATGTGACGTGCTCAGGTTAAGGGACTATATACATAATATCTGTATGATCATTTTATTGCAGTAACTTTAATTAGAGTTACAATTGTTCCTTATTTGTTTACACTTTTAAATGTTTATTCAAGTTGACTGGCCGTGTTAACTAAATTCCTAAAAATATGAATTACCTCTATACCTATTTTAATTTTACTTATCAACCTTAATAAATAGGCTAAGAATAAGACCGTTTATTAATATCATAGGCAGGTAAATCATAATTCTACACTTGACTATATTAATTAATTTTTGATAAGGTTTTTGAATCTCAGAATAAGTTACTGGAATCTATAACTCTACAATTTTATAATCGTTAATACAAGCAACAGTTACATACCTACATGAAAATAACCCTATTTAGGTAATTGTATGTAGCCCTAAAACCCAATAACAGGACTTAATTACACAAATGCTTCATGTGTTTGCAGACGTAATTAAAAACGAATTAAAAATACCGTTGCATGTTAATACTTGTGACGGAATGGATCGTTTTTTCTCATCAAAATTAAAACAATGCCGTAGCAGCCGCCCCGTTTACGCTTATCTTCCATCAATAAATGCCTTTCTTGAAACGTCTAAATACATTATATAAAATTTGAATTGCTAACATTTGTAATGAACTAATGACTATGCAGTTCCCTAAAAGTTTCAGTCGGATGTGCATAGATCTTAACAGGATTGTGTGTAAGGACTCAATTTTAATAGTTTTTGTTAAAGAACAATATTAGAAAATTGAGAACATAAAACTTAATGTAATACATTGTATAGTATCGAAATATAAATAAAATGTTGTTTTTATTAGTTAGTCAGGAAATTAATAAAAATTGCGTTATGTAGCATTGCATCGTTTTCTAGAATTTCTAATGTTCCTGGCGAATTAGAAGGTGTAGGTAAATTTCCACTATAACCATAATTTGAGACT
>LGAG01000258.1:5005-28024 GCA_001278395.1 Lerema accius
CGCTAACGCCGTCGTCGCGCACTACGCCGCGCCGGCCATCGTCGGTCAGTACTACCACCGTTATCGCTACCGTTATCACTATCGTTTCTGCTATCGTTACTGCTATCGTTACTGCTACCGCTATCGTTACCGCTATCGTTACTGCCACCGTTACCGCTACCGTTAACGTTGTTACTAAAGATACCGCTTCCATACTATAAATATACCTCTTTTTTTCGTCGTGATTTAAAAAGTAAAAAATCTTACAATGTCTTTTTATTTTAATTATCGATTTAAAAATAAGACAGACACAAATAAAAAAAAATAAAGAATAAACAATAATTTAATGTACTACTTACTGCTACCGCTATCGTTACCGTTATCACTACCGATACCGTTATACTATACTATGCACTGTAATACAAAGCCATGTTTAGACACGTCGGGGAGTTAGTGACACGGATTAGGAGCCTTATTGAGAAGTAATAATTACCTAATTATTATCTTTATTTAATATCTTATCTGAGTTCGAGGACCATGTTCAAAGGCCTCATGTGTCCTAATAATAAAGACAGAACGGTTGCTGTCCATAACAATTTAAATCACGCTATACCGACATAAGTTTTCCATACACATAGTTTAATTTACTTACAATCTGTAGTACTATATTATTAACTCCAGCATTACATATAATTCCAGTGACGGCACTAGAGAGCATTATCCAGCAGTTGCCAGGCGAGCAGCAGTCGGAGCCGGTGGTGGAGCACGAGCAGCTGGTCCAGAGCGCTCTCCAGCTGGCCGCCATCCTGTCCCAGGAGTTCATCCTGTGCGCGCCCTGCACTCGCCTGGAAGACCTGCTGATAGACGCTGTGGGGTCGCTCGTGTCTACTGATGTCCTGGCACCTGTACAGGTAGTTTACGCTTAACCCGTTAATTAATTAACAAATACAGCCAAGTGCGAGTTGGATTCACGCACAAAGGGTTCAAAAGTTAAAAAAAAAAATCTAATATTTTTTTTCGTGATAGCTCACTTAACGTGCAGCATTATTGTCTATGAAAACAGCATAAAAATCACGTTTGTTGTATAGGTTTTTTAGTATTTGCTGTTGCGGTAACAGCAATAAATCATCTGTCAAAGTTTCAACTGTCTAACTATAACAGTTCATAAGATACAGCCTGGTAAGAGACAGACAGACAGACAGACAGGTAGATAAACGGACAGAAAAAGGGATAACGGTTTCATAACTCGGCTTGCGTCGATCCTAAATGATGGTCTAAGTCTAAGTAAGAGTTTGTTTGTTTGAACGCGCTAATCTCAGGAACTACTAGACCGATCTGAAAAATTCTTTTAGCGTAAGATAGTCCATTTATCGAGGAAGGCTATATAACATCACGCTAAGATAAATAGGAGAGGAACAGCAATAAAAAATATTGCGGAAACTTAAACTTAACTTAAAAACTATTGCAATTGCTAATGTTGTTATGTCTAATGTTTGTGGTGTAGAGGAACGCCCCACTAGACGAGCAACGTTGGTCGCAGCGGTTCGCGGCGTCGCTGGACGACGACGAGGAGGCGGGCTCGCGGACCACACGACTACGGTACAGACTGAACACGACACAACACGCGCGCGCTGAACGGTAGTATTGAATCTTTCTGTCTTACCATTCGCTTGAGGAGTATTTTGAAGTTAATGTATGAGAAATTGATACGGTTGACTGACTGTAAGTACGATATAAGAAGTAGTAATAATAATTAGTAGAAAAACAAAATTGGAGGGGGGAGAAATAAAAATAATATATAGCCTATTTCATTCTTACTTTTTTCACATGATGAAATCCATTAAGATATTTACGCTGTAAAGGATGCCAAAGAAATGGAACATAAACATACATACTTACATACATACATCCGTTCGAAAAGTATGACCTTCCAAAAAACACATCATCACTTTTTTTATTTTAATTACAGACGTCGTTTACTACTGACGATCCGACCGCTGTTAGAGGCGTACTCGACGACGTGTCGTTGCGTGACGTCAGGCACCCAGGCCGACGTCGTGTCGGCTGCTCTACAACGGCTCACTGAGGATTTTGCACAAAAACGTATGCCTTACGGTAAGAGATAACACTAGTCTCTCTAGAAGCTTGACAAATGCTCTTGAAATGGCGCCCTCGCCAAATGTGTGGGAACGACATAAACTATGTCGCCCCAGTAGCCTAGTTGGTAGTGACCCTGCCTGCGAAGCGAGGGGTCCCGGGTTCGATTCCCGGCCACAGCAGATATTTATGTGACAGATAAAATATATTTGTTCTCGAGTTATGGGTATTAGTGATGTGTTGTGTGTTGTCCATGCCACACGCAATATAGGGAATCCTAATGGGTTATTATCGTACCCAGTAATTATTTAAAAAAATTAATTCGATTTTTTTTTTCTAATTTTTCTAGGCGAAGCAGTATCAACGGACGCGATAAAGAACTGCCTGAAAGTACTACGTCAGTGGGGCGCCTTAGAAATGTACACGGAGGGTCGGCAGCGCAAGTTGCGCCTATGCGCGCCCTACGACGAGCCCGACCGACTGCAAGAGCTATGTGAGACGGTGTACAGATACAACATGGACACACCCATATTGGACAATTGAAGTGCTGTGATATGTTACGGTTACTATGACGTTAGAACGATCGTTTGAAACGCCGGATTGTTAAGTTAAGGGGGATTTACAACTATTTAAGGGAGCTTCAACTTTAGTCCACAAATGGATAATAATATTTCGAACAATTTTTTTTGTTCGGGAAATATTTAATGAGGTATGAACTCCCAGAATTATTTTCCCTCTAAAGACATGTTCGTTCGGCTTTCGGTTTGAAAACGGCCTAAAGTGACCTATCTCTAGTACCAAATACATATATGACCCAACTGGGTATTAACTATTTATAAGTATCCCAAACGGACGTGGTTATGAATATATGTATTGTAATTAATGTTGTAAAATGGACCTTAATGTAATGACATTTGAATGTAGATTTGTATGACATGTATTTCTTTCAATAGAACGGCAACATTTTATTATTTTTAAGTTTCAAATAAGTATACAGGCAAATAAATATTTCACCAAATAGAAACCAGGGTAGTTGAAAATAAAGTAAATAAACAATCATAGAAAATATAAAGAAGTAATAAATATGTATTTATTTGGTCACCAAAAAACTGACTGAAAGGACAACTTCCACTATATGCGTCTCTTTCTAACTGTCGATTTTGTTTCAGTGTCAAAAAGAGATGTAGGAATAACTGAGTTACGTCTTATATACCAAATCTTTTATAATTGGAGTAATATGTTCACGCAATGTTCTTGAAGTGAGTCAATATGACATTTTGTCTCGTTTTCATTTTAATGTTTAATGAAGAAATTAAGCTATTTTTTGATGAAAACGAAAACGAATGATTCGAATTAAAACTGAAGTAATGCTTGTATTAAAAAAGTTTCTATTTAAATCAACACAATATTTCGAAAATTGTTCCGATTGTGATTTTTAGCAAGTATTTTTTTACATGTATAGCCTGTTATGGCCTTAATTATGGCATTATTGTGTTGATTTATAAGGAAAACGTTTATTGTAAAATAAATTTAAGTATTACTTGTACTACTAAACTATTAGTACAATAATACAGCTAAACTACTACTATGTTGCTCTCTTGTCTATTTAATAGGAATTAATGGTATACATAGTGCATTAAACTTCTGTAAAATACATATTAAGTTTTCTTACCATAGTTTTTTTTTTACAACTAAACATATTGATATAGAAGTTCAAACGCAGACTCCTTCATAAAAGTACAAACCTACGTACCACTAATATAACGTATAATGTACCAATACGTAAAATAAACATTTAAAAAATCACTCTACAGTAATAAAATTCTTGTAGAATTGTTATAATTCGACGGCTTAGGGACTATTTTAAAATCGATACTAATTGCAACATTAATATAAGCCTTAACATTATACTATCTCATTTAACAAAAGAATCGCTCAATAGATTAAATAATTTATGTACTTTTAATTCGATATTCGCGTTGACAATATTAGGGCTGGCCCTAAAGCAGTGTTTAGTAATCGACGTTTATTAATAAGTTTCTCAGCAATACGTATCTGCTGCGAAACTTATCAATAGATTTTATTGTAATTAATTTCGAAGTTTAGTAAAGAAATATCGGTAACGGTATACCGGTTGGGTCAGGCATTTGTGTATTGAATAAGTTGTTTTTATGTTGACTCCCGAATGTGTGTATGTGTGTGTGTGTGTAGCTCGAGGAAGAGCTGTGTGTGTGTCTATTACTCACGAGTGGATGTGTGTAGGGTGTACGTTTGACGGTTATATTGGGTGTCATAGACATAATGTTGTTCTATACCGTAGATGTAATCCTGAAACATGTAAATATTGTTTAATTAAAGTTTTCTAAGTTAATTTCTTTGTTTTATTTTAAGTGCTTTCCGACCGAAACCGAACTTTCGGCCATGCTTTTAGTTTCGACCGAAACCAAAATAATGAATTTTTTTACCAACTTATATGAGGACCATCTCCTTTAATTTAATTACAAACATGCAAAATTTCGGGGTGTCTTGTAAAATGCTATACTGCAGTACATAGGGGGAAGGGGGAATCGAACAACCCATTACGTATCACTGTTTTGTCAGAAAACAAGTTTCTTAATTAATAATTTTAAATTATGAATTTTAAAAACCCTCGACACAATTTATCATCAATCGAAGCCAAAAATACTCTCGATAAAATAATCAATATATTTTTTCAGTGCGCTTTTTTATTTTAAAACCCCACTAGAGTCCCTACTACTTTCAGACGGCTCAACGAATTTTCATCAAATATAGATAGAACCACGACATTTTTTCCGATGTCAAAGTTTAATGGCTTGGTTCGAAATGGCTTTCTTTGACCGTGTCAGTATTTCGATTTATTGTTTCGTGTAAAGCTTAAACAAGATTTATGGTGATTTCCAAAATTATGGGCTGAAGTTCAAACAGTGTTTCATGAAAATCAAATCAATTTTATAACAGTCATAGATTAAATTATGTAACATAAAGGAAAATAACAGTGATAACGACAAAACATTTTCACAGATATTATAGATCTAAAATATGTATTATCTATGGATCTAAAGTAGCGATAGCGTTAATGAGGTCGTTGTCTGTGGTCTTAATATATGACATGACAGTGACACTAAGCGATATTTGACAACTGACGTTGACGTTAAGAACTGTCAGTTGTGTCAGTTGTTGACGCTTCACTTTCGTTTCGTTTTGTTGGAAAATCTGTAAAACCGAATCACACAACACAGTTCGCTTGTGGACGTTTACGAATATGGATGAGGTGTAGTGCCTTGTTGATAAACTAGTATCGGTTATAATTTGGGTTTCAAACATGCTTTCCTAATTGTGTTCATTATTAAAACGTTTCTTTTATGTGATACCCGAACCGTTTTAGTGTTAACATGTTTGTGTGTGTAAATTTAAGTGTTTTGTGCTATCATATTGTGTTTTTCTTCGTTTTAATAGCATCGACAAAGGAGAGCGTCGAAGCCCAACAACTCAGTAAGTTATGACTATAATAAATAATCCTCTCAAGTAATTTTTGAAACTTTTTGTTTCAAAGTAAAGTTTAAAACTATTGTCTATATTTTATACTGCTCGCTTTGTCTTTTAACTGCAGCTGCAGTCAAAATATCTATACAATTGTAGTTTTTTATAACTTAAATTTTATATTGCCAACAAATTATTATGTTATCTATTATGAATTAATTATAATGAATATCTGTACATAAACTGCACATAACATTAAAAAAATACTGAGGAATGATATGAATTTTTTAGTTATGAATGATTGGATAGTTGCAATGAGGTTATCGCTGAATATTTCTGTGGAATTTTAACATCTAAAATCTAAATAATTATGTCAAGTTGGTGAGTGCAGTTCAATCTATCCATCAGCCTTTAAAGGGCCACTGTTGGTCATAGGAATCTCCTAATTATCGCCACTAACCAGTTCTGTGCCTTTTGAATCCAGCGGATAGCCCTTGTCTTATTAAGGTCATCAGTCCACCAGGTCTTACTTAGAGGAAGCTTATTCACTCTTTACTTAAGGCATGTATTTGTTTAATATACATGTCATTTTATTCAGTAATACCAATTATTGGTTCCCTTATCCTTATGAGAAGTAATTTTGAGCTCAGTCCGTCAATCAAGAATGCATGTGTTGACTAGCCATTAACTATGACTTGTCTGATAAAAAAAGTTGCTAAGACTGTCAATACAAGACAATAAAGGTAATAAAAATATTATTATTGTAAAGGATATCCACTGCCTCCTATTAGAAAATCCACTATTTCTGTTGACCTATCTGATATGAGGACACAAACTCTCTGGGTGATTGGACAAAAGTAAAATAAATTGGTAATATTCCAAGTTTAAATTGCAACTGTTTAGCCAGTTGAAGGGTCTCCCTGTAATAAAAAGAAAAAACTGTTGATAACAAACAGGCCATAATGTTTATCAAAGACCTTTTGAATATTAAACACCATGAAAAATCTTAAAATTTAAGGTTCACATATTTACCATACATAGATTTTATAGGTATAGAGCTAGTTATTCTGCTACCATTAATTGCAAACTCATTAACAATTCCATTTTCATTATACACATATCAAAAAAGCTTTATGTGACATTATTGTGTATAGAATAAATTAAGTGATCGGTTTTCGTAGTATTCTTAAGATTCACACCCAAACTTGGAACAACCATTTAAATTAATCTTAAATTTCGGTCTCACTAGGAATTGAATCCAGGACCCATTGCACGGTAAATCAGCAGTAATAATAGTACCATTCGGGTCTTATTCATCTGCCATTCTTGCATGTTCTTCATCTGCCAAAGCGTCTTCCATGGCCTATGGCTACCAAACAAAGGCAATTCACGTACTAAAGTATATTTTTTCATTGTACAGTTGCAAGCAATAATATTTGATGCTCCCCCCCATCCAGAAAACCCATTTCCCGGTGTCTAATTGAACTGATTTCGATGAGGTTGTGCAGTTTGCTTAAGTTCCTATGGCCACCTTCGGTCTTCATCATCAAATCAGCTTCATTTCATAAAAATATTGTAGTTTCATCCCATTTTTAATACACATGGAAACGGTGTCCCCAATATTTATAGACGTGACCATACATTAATAAATAAATGATATCCAATACCCAAATACGGTATAACCTGTTCTGCTCTAGTTAACAGACATGTTAATTCAAAAAATTCAAAATTCAAAATCATTTATTCATATAGGTATCAATGATACACTTATGCACGTCATCTTTTAATCTACTCCCGTTTCGTAAAGGTGCTTTAATGTGGAGGAGAAGAAACGGGGAAAAGAAACTCAAATTGAAAAAAGAAATTGTTTAATTATCATCAATAGTGGGGCGTAATAATTAATCATCGTCCGTAACACTTGCAGTATGTAGTATGTAAAGTATCTAATTAAAAGTTTCATAGCAAAGCCAGCAATAAAAGCCCCATATCACAGGACGTCCGGGCGGCGTCCGTTATTGCGAAGCGAGTGACCCTCATTGAGGCTGATTACATAGATAATATGGGCGAGTGCACAAAGGAATTAATTCAGCGAGTGTTACTATCTATGGGTTTTTCGGTTGTGCGAATTGTGGAATAAAAGATAATGTTATTGTCATGTACGTAATTTGTAGATCAGTATGCTGCGAAATAACCGAATAAATAAAGAGGCGCTAGCATCCAGGTATGCTTATTTTTTTGGAGGTTGCTTGTAGCTTGTTCAAGTTGATGGTTGTCTCATTAAGGGTCTAACAAAGTCATGATACCACTCTAATATAAACCTTACTCAAAAGTATTTAGGTACTAATATCAATGTCACAAACTTTCAGATCATTATTCTCGCATTCAAATCCTTTATCCAAGAGAACCAATTAATATTGCAAATATAACGTGTCGAAAAGAACAATGGTGTCTGCACAATGGAATACGTTAACGGTTCACAGGTTCATTGACCTGTCTAGCCCTTACGTGTTTTTGCATAAGTAATTTCGTCAATGTCAACTGTCGCGGAAATCAGAAATCCGGGCACTCCTATTGTTGCCAATTAGAGAACATGTACAGTTCATAATCCGTAACTGACTCCTAGTGACAAGTGTGTTGCCAATTGGAGAATTATAAACCGTTGGTGATTGATAGAATATAGTTAGAGTTAAGCTGGCCATAGAAGTACTGCTTGAAGCAATAGTTGCAGCTTGAAGCAAGCGCTTCATATCGCACGGCGACTACTTCAAGCTGCTGGCAGAGATCGCTTGAAGCAGTCCGTTTACTTTTAATGATATTATGTAAATTATATGCGTACATAATAATTTACTCGTATTGACTTTAACAGCGCTTAATTAGATCTTAGTAATACGTAACAGATGCAACAAACTTTCTCAAAAAGGCTGGGCACATAATAATATTGTGTAATTACTTTGACTTACCTCTACTTAAGCGTTAAGTTTAAGTTGAAAGACTAACAATAGTTGCACTGTCAATACGTGATCTTACGTACCTACCAGTCGTAGTGATTCACGATCGATTTCCGACCGCCGTGGATGACTCACTATCGCTAAATGCTAAATGCTAATTGTTATACAGAAGTTGTGTGAAACGAACGTAGACTCGACACACGTTCATGTTTTGTAGTGCCTTAGATTTGTTCCAGATTTACATGTGGTCATATCGGTTTAATGATTTAAAACTTGTAGTTTTACGACTTGTATCGTAAGTAAGGTGGTAAATAAGTTTTGCTAGTGGAAAATATTAGCCACTTACTTATTTGTTGCTGTTAAGGTACTTTATACTTTTTAAAAATAATTCAGTCTTTGACTACAATTCCCCCTGATGATAAGTGCCGATAAAGTCTATGATGTTAGGCGTACTAAGATAAAGCCTATTAACTCTTCTTTTCTTCGAGATATATCATCATTATCTTTACAATCTCTTAGCTACAATTGTAATGCCTTGTAGTAGAATAAAACTGAATGATACTGTATGTATAACATTCATTGTATTGTCTAATATGGCACGACCTACGTCAGGGGTGTGTTTGGTAGATGGTACATTGAGTTTTATGACGTCTCTTGTTTACTTATTACACGTTTTTTATTGTTATGCGTTGCCAGATGTTATACTTATTGTGTAACGAGTGATTTGTAGTCCATAGTTCAGTAGTTTCTTGGTTAATTGAGCTGGTTTCAAGCCATATAAGTACCTATTATGAACTAATGTACGCGACGCATTAGAGATTATTTTTGTTTAAGATAACTGGTATCACGAAACGAAGGTCCGCCAAATAAATAGCTTGATATTTATTTAATACTCTATGCCACTCATATAATTATTATCAACCAATGTATTTTTAATGTGTGTAAACCTTTTCCCTAATACATAGCTAAGACCACAAAATATGATGTATAATTTCCTGTTATCCGTAAAATTGCCATTGAATAATGTACACTACAAACTCGAGCCATATATGTATATAGCAAACTGCCTACTTGTGACAACTATAATAAGCCGGTTTTCTGTTAATTTCCTCCTATGTTTATTTCGGAACAACTTTATGGCTTGTCGAAAGACAAGATTTCTACCAGAACGCTATTTCAATCATTAAAGCTGCACAATAAGTGACATGAACGTGCTATAAAAATTAGAAATGAAAAAACACGCTTAAGGAGGCAACGCTCCCTTCGTCAACAGCTGTTTATAGAATCGACAATTTAAACTGGAGCTCTGTTCACAAACATTGTACCGCATCTTAAAGGTCTGGTGAGAATGGTCGCGCGTTATTTCTGGATGTACCTAGTACATCTCTGTATGGGAATGATGACTTCCCCGCTAAGACACGGTGCGTTTCCTCCGAGTGACGTCACGTCCTATCGTTTCGGTTTGGAGAACGCGGGATAATGGTTTTCGATATACCAAGATGCACTCTGCAGTTGGTAGGTGATTAGTAAAACCGTTAGATGGATCCGAGTCGATCATTAGTTTTGTCTTTTTAGTTCAGAACACTGACTGTCTGAGAACGTACTTATTATAAACTAAAGCTGTAGTTTTTCCTTAAACATAATCAGGATTAATAATAATAAAGATATTTGATAATACATGGTCTAATGGGATAAATTGATGGTGATGAATGCGGTAATTTTAAGCCACAAGTGTGAAGTCTATATTTTAAAATGTAATTTTAGTTACGTTTCAACATTAACCCTAAAAGGAATGGATGGAAATGAAACACACGATTCTCTTAACTACAACTTTAAGAAGTTGAAAAGATAATAGTTAATAGTACTAATCCGGTGCAAATTGTGTGAAATTACAGCACTTTCCGTAGAAGAAAGCTAAATAGAAAGCCCCAGGCTACGATAATAGCAATCATAATTGAATTGAGAGTGTTATTTCCGGTATTTAATAATAGGTGGTTCACAATAATACTAATTGAATGGTTTTGTACTGATAATGTACAAGGATGTAATCAGGATATCATATTAGAATAGTTTTGTTCACTCCCATAAATTTTAAATTCACCCCCTTATTAATATCATAAACATTGATCAAGTTTAATCGATGTATTATTTTTGGTTTAGTAAGAGAGTATTCATAGACAAATAATAAGCACACTACTATCAAAGTCAATCCTAGGATAAGCTTTCCAACGTAAATTCAGATAATTTGTAAATTGCAAGATTTTTATTAATAATGCTTTTTTAAAAACTTTGCATAGATTAAAACAATGAAATTTGGTATGGTATAAGAATTGAATATTCTGATATCTTTGATCTGGATTGTACTGTAATTGAGGAATTATAGTCTATTATTGTCGTAGACAGGGAATCTAGGTACCTATAGAATAGACTATTATTATCGTAGACAAAAAATAACATTGTTCCAAGCTACTTTTGGCGGAATCATGAGTCAGCCTGGATCATAATTAGAAGATCAGGGCCAACGCTGAACTAGAGCGAACAGTATTGGCGATTGTTGCTAATAAAAATTGATAACATGATAACCGCTATGAAATGGACCTTATACTATAGGGTTACCATTCGCCTAGGTTTCTGTAGGTTTGTTCTAGACCGTAGAGTGGTAGAGAGTCCCGGCAGTGTATTAAAAATAAGTACGAATGAAACGCAGATATTTTCTGTGGTCTGGCAATCCTAGAAAGATCAGAGAAATAAAAAGAAAATACAGAAGTTTTTTGAACATTCGGAAATAAAATAATTTTTCCCAAATATTGCCTAATATGCTCTAAGCCTCTTTAGTCATAAGGAGAGACTCGTGCTCAATAGTGGGACATTATCGGGTCGAAGGAATGGGGTCTATTGACAGCCCTATCCGTGGGTATATGAAAATGGGACATTCGTAATGATACTCATTACCCAATTAATCTAATTTATACGCAATATTATCCATTACCCATATCCAATAACCATTGGTTTCATTTGAATAAGTACTGCTAATGTACTAACTTCCGTTAATATACAAATGCTATGAACTCTTTAATACCACAAAATAGAGGTTAATAGTTATTACTATCCTATCGTTATATGTAATTATTATCTACTTACAATCATTAGGGAACACAGACCAAAAAATATATAGATGCAGTCTTCGTAACAAAGAAGCGAACTAGATAACGTTTCCCGTTACATTTCTCTGCAGACCGTGCTCGGGGACATACGTCAGATCGTAAAAAAAGAAAAAAATTAACCTCACTTTTTTTGTTTTGAACTCTTAAGTCGGAAGTAATAAACAATCTTTATTTACGTTATGTGTTACGTTAATAAGTGGATGACGTTGACAAAATTAATGATAACGTAGTAACAGTTACAGGTAGCACATTTACACGTTTGTCGGCTATTATAATAACCGTAGTTAACTTATTATTAAATAGTTAGCCAGTAATCGCAGTTATCCAACGTGATTGAAACAGCACGTGTGAATTTGCTCACGCGTTCATTGTTAGGTTTAATATTACACAATCTAGTCTAGCAACATAATAATTATCTTCTTTATATAAAAAGCCTAGTGACCGTGTGTTTGTTATTGTATGATACTGATTTTAATCTACTTGAAGGAAACAGTTAAACTGTTACAGAAACTAAAGTTTTCCAAAAATACCTTTAGTAGGAAACTAAGGGATCAACTAATTTATAATAGAAAAAAATATGTTGCAGAGTAACTTCTACCCGGTCTTCTAGTAGTTCAAAATTTGTCACAAATAATTTTAGGTAAATAGTCCCTATGTTCGTAAAGAGTTACAAGTTTCCTAAATTCTCTTCAGCAATATTTTACTATAGTAAAGTTTACTAATAGTTACTAAAGTCTAGACTCAGGTTAATGACTGAGTAAATAACGTCTAATTTATTACCCGGAGGTGCTGGCTTTAGGTCCCAAGTTGACTGAAATGAGGCCACAATTAGGTAATTGGAATTTGAAATATGACTAGTCTAGTGTTAAGGGAGTTTTGATGATCAATAACCGTCACTTAGGGGTATAGATAGTTTAATTTATGTTGTAATTTTTTCTAGAATGATTTACGAAGTTTGATGTTTACGTGCAGATTTCCTCACGATGTTTTCGTGTAGCAAATCTAGTTTTAATTCATGTAGTGAAGTCTGATTTATAGTGTTCGATTATTACTAGGTTATTATACCAGATTGGAACTTCGTGCACGCCTTAGCTATTAATGAGGGCTTATAGGACAAGCTCAATTTACGAGAAGTGTTGCCCATCACGCGATGCTTTGTCATTTTGAAGAGCTTTGCTAGCAATCTGATAATTTGGTGCGCCCACATTGACCCAACTATGGATAATTACTAATTATTTTTCCTAAGTAGGTTTGCTTCGAGAAAGTTCCTCTGATAGATGCTTACTGGTCTTTTAGAATCTTCTATAGGAATACTTCTCGTAACCAATCATAGCGTGACAGGTCCAATTATAGATGGTCTATTGGTTTAAGCAATTTCGGATGTTACTGATAGTTGGGTGATCGCTAGTAGCGAACTTATTGGCATTCTAATCCTTTTCAGGACTTTGAAGTGTTGGTCTCCGTTAATATGATAGTCTCAATTAATTAGATAGTAATCGGTAACCCATAGGGTCACTTATTAGGGTCAGCTCACACCGAGACGCGACGAGAAGCGACGCAGCGCGCAGATCTTACATAGAGCGACTCAAAATAGACTTTATTTACTACACGAAACGATACACATTGTGATTGTGAGAATTCAGCGGGGTGCAGCGCTGCGGAGCGCAACGTATCTGAATTCTCACAATCACAATGTGTATCGTTTCGTGTAGTAAATAAAGTCTATTTTGAGTCGCTCTATGTAAGATCTGCGCGCTGCGTCGCGTCTCGTCGCGTCTCGGTGTGAGCTGACCCTTAGGAATCTTTACAGGCAGAATGTGAATAGTAAGATTTGGACTATTACAGGAGTAAAGTTTGTCCACTTCCAATAACTTCTTAACGTCAAGAAGAAACATTAACTTAGGTATATCTCCTATCGTCTATGCCTTTATTATGTCGCATATGCTCTTTCTGAAAAGACCCATCCTTGAAATATAAACCTTAAATATAAAGTGTTATAAAATAAACCTTCACGTTTGTCAAATGGTCAAGGGTGACTTTGTAAATAACAATAATTTCCATTCGCAGTGGATGGCTATGAGCTCTAGTGTTACTAAATTAGTAGGCTTGACATTTTTATTAACCGCTATATTAAAATTCTAGCCTGACGTCGGCAACCGTATTCTTTGGAGTTATGGTTGAAATTTGAGTGCGTTTTATTTAGAGCACATAGCTCATTTTGAGCTATTTCGTTTAAACGCACTTTGTACATGCAAAGAAATGGATTTGTAATTGGCTGTTTGACCATTTGTTTTACTTAACTAGTTAATTGCGTGACCGCAATGTTTTATAATAATTCTTGGTTTTTAATTATTTGGAACTGGTAGGAAATTAAATACTTGTATTTTAGGGTACTATTAACTAGCCCAGTGGTCGCATGTGGCTCTATGGCTCCTTACCTGCGGCTCTTACACTAATATCCACAGAAGGCGCAATAATATTTTCATTTAAAATGTGTATGAAAAGTTTAGTGAAATAAAAGTTTACCTAACATGCATATTAGTCTCTTATTTTTTTTATTGGTGTTAAATTCATATTTGTTTCTTTGGCTAATAAGTTTATCGATCACTGAGCCGATATGATAATTAAAAGTTTCATAATAACTAATGTGAGCAAGGCTATTGGCGTGTGGCCAGACTCTAAGGAACATAACTCGTATGTGCAGTGAGTAAACAAACATTTACTACAAATGATAGTGAAGTTAAGTAGGTCGTTGATCTCGACAGTCTGTCAAACAATTCGAATGAATATTGTAGTTCCGTCTGATAATAATATGGATTTGTTCTATGACATACTTGTTGATGATATCTTGATCAGTAAATAAATGGTATTAAATAAATATAAAATATGTTTTACTAGGCCATGGCTACTTCGCCAACCATATTTCAATATGTCGGTGTAACTTTTAAAATGTTAGGGACCTTTAACAATTTTTTGAAATGATTATTATACATATACCCAATACTAATAACTACAATATGTCTATGTGCTTCCAAAACTTTACCTTATAAGTCATACGAAAAACTCCGTTAATAGAATCAAATACATCTTCAGTCTCGCTTAGATTATGATGAAATTGGTACTTTTGTTACAACTCTTTTACTAACAATACTTGTAACAGCAAACGTACTAGACTTACAGATGGTCACAACTTATGTTTTCATTACCCTACGCCATAAAAAGCCCTCTTAACATCTCCAGAAAGTTGGCTGAAAAGCGACCTGATTTTCAGAAGCAAACGACGCTTGAACATGAGCCTCTTGAAGACTCTTGTCTCGTACGTTTTTACGACTGCGAAAACAGGACGAGGAAGTAGGACAACCCTCTCTTATGTGAAGTATTTTTGAGTTACATTCTCGCTGACAAAGACTGTTTTTTTTTAACTTGTTCAGTTACAGTACGACCCTATGTTTATCTGATGATTTGTCTACCATCTTTATACCTTCTGTTTCTTTCTTTTCTGGTAATAGGTACATCTCATTATCATAATAGGTGCAACGTGTAGACCACCCTCGCTTCGCTTCGATGGTGCTGTTGTTGAGATATTTGTAGGGACCAGCGAAACTATCAGTCGTATTTGAGTATTAATGTCGCGGTTACCAGAGTACCTGATGTGAAAAACTAAGGAATGAACGGTACTAAGAGATTAAATATGTTGCAGAATAAAGTCTGTACAGCCTTCTAGTAGAATTTAAAAGCTGTTCTATGCAATGCCAGTGCCGCCATGATTACCGTAACGGTGTTTTAGCTAAGGCCGTTGTCATTATACCTGATTATATGCCGCTGACTGTGACGTCAGACTACTGCTTGACAAACATTCCGTGTTTGTCGTGCAAGTTTGATTTGTTTGACAAACAAACAGCGGGTTTGATGATTCGATAGGAATTTATTTTGACGCCTTTCTGAAGCACATTTGAGGGTTTTGTTTGATAGTCTAATCTAAGTTATTTGACTACGAATGTTTGATGGGAACGTGAAGTAACGCAAAAATAATCAAAAATAAACTCACGGTATTTCTTTCGGACACTTTTCGGAAATCAATGTTACTGCTAATAAAAGTTTAGTATGAAATGGCCTATGCCACATTACTTTTAAGGTCATAATACTCATATTTTTTCTTTATGAGAACGTAGTAGGCAACCATTTAGCACTTGAAACCGAAGTGCCAAGGCGTTCTATTCCTTAACTAGGGCTGTCTAGTCTCAACGGATAGTCAATCAGTCCCTTGGCAGTCCCTTGGCAATTGAGTGTCGTAAGACGACGTACGATTAATATGGAAGATGGATCTTGCCTTGCCCTGGCTCCGCTCGGCTTATTCCCCTGTTGGTGATTGATAAAATTAGTTGCAAAAGAAAAATAAGCATTAAGTTCTAAAGTGGCTTTAATTTAGTAATGGTTTACTAAGGCGCACGTGTCTGTTGTCATTGTTGAGCAAGCTAGAGTTAACACTGTAGATGCCACAGTGTATTTTATAATAATAAAAATCATAATAAACGCTTAACACACTTATACCCCTGCAGTAGGACTCCCCGTGTAGAGCATGGACAACACTAATAAGACATCACTAACACCCATGATCCGTTAACAAACATGTATCTGTCACATAAATATCTGCCCCGGCCGGGAATCGAACCCGGGGCCCTTCGCTTCGCAGGCTGGGTCACTACCAATTAGGCTACGGAGTCGTCCTGTTTCTAGCTAGAGCTTACTGTATTATATTGTTCCAGCATGGATTGGTGGAGGGGTTAGTTTACTAGACTGTGACGAGTCCTCGGGTTATGGTTAATCCGTATCTATTGTTGTTTGACTACTTTGACTACTCCTATAGCCCAATGGTTACTGTACTGGAGGCCTTTCAGTCAGTTAGCTAGTCAGTTTGAACGATAAATAGATGATTCTATGTGTATAATGACACCTCCCCCCTCCCAGGAAAATTGTCGCCATAGCCTTGGCCGTATCGGATGCTTTTATATCGCCCAAAGGTCTCTGACATACATTACCAGGTGGCCTTGTCATTGACCATTATTAGATAAAATATCGACATAACTAAACAGCAATGTAACATGAAATAACCAGCGATTTTAAAATCTCAAGTAAGCATGCGTAGTTTCTTATTGTTTATCTAACAAAGGTATATGCAAATTGTAATTTTCATTAGTTAGCTAATTTGTAGGCGTAGGCATTGAGCATTCCATTACATAATGACTAACGTACTGGTTCTATAGCGAACGGAAAGAGATAAGCGATGATAATGCTAAAGAATTGAAAGTAGTAATTTAACATCGAGAAAAAGAAGATTTGATAAGGTTCATGTTTTAGGCTAATATTTATCTTAAATCAATTTTTACAAAAAATTGGTTACTATGTTATTGGTACTTAAATGAAACCTATTGTTTTTATTTACGTTACACGAAATATTAGAACTACACTTTAGTTCCTTTTCTCAATACATTGAGTTGCCTACATATTTCCACTGTTTGGGTTGTGGAAGGTTTGAAATAAATGGAAATACGTACATACTCCCGGAAAATATAAACCTTCTTTCGGGTATAATTGGGTTAAAAAAAAAATTCTTTGGTCATCTCTCTACGCCTACAGCAAATGGTCAGACAACCGACAATGGAACGGTCTACTCAGGATGCGTGCGACGATCTCCGATGTCAATGTCGAACGGTAAACAAGCGAATCGCTTGTTCCATTCATTGTGACTGGATTTTTGAGGTCGATTCGACCTCAATCTTTGCTTCGTAATGGAATCTGTTGTTGCTTCCGGACTTGAAAAGTAGGGCCTTAAACAATGTCTTGGCTTTGTTTTGTTAGGGATGTCAGTTTGATATAATAATTATTTGAATTATTAGAAATGGTGAAGGATTACTTGACAAATAGATGACTATTGGGTGCCATCTATACTAGAGTCCAAGCCGAAGTCCCCTGATTAAGGTGATGGATAACAAACGTAGTCATTGCATTAGAATCCCTATAGATCTTCCATCCAAAAGATGAACACAGCGAACTTTAACACCTAACTTGAAACTCATTCTCTTGTTTTCAAAGTTTCTTGTAATTGATATCATACATGTGAACGTTAGCTTATGTTAGTTGTGGAGATTATTACGTCTATAGTTTTCAGTGGCTTCCTATTACGTTTATGCTGCATTCTGTAAATAGAGGAATATAACAACTGCTTCTCTTAATTGGATCTTAGCGGCGTTTCAGCGTTTTGTTTTCCTGTTATTGATATGACTTATCACTTAAAATAAACTGGAGTAGCTTATGCATTTTGTTAACCGTACATCACTTGGTCAGCGTGGTTAAGTATGGCCTATGCCTGCCGCAGAAGAGGAGTCAGATGCTCAAGGGTGGAATGATGTATATCTGCTACTTTATAGCCGGTTAGTCCATGTATTGCTTCTGAAGTATATCCAGTCAAGAGCAATACATGTCCAAGTATTTCTACCAGTTCAAATCAAAGTAAAAGGTAATCCTTTTTCGCCGTGGGATATATTTTATTTTCTTTATTTTTCCTGTCAATAAAATTGTTTAATTTAATTTTGCTAGTTTTAACTTATATTTTGAATTGTTTTTGTTTTGTACCACGGCGAAATAAACGTTTCTTTCTTTCTTTCTTTCAAATGGCTCGTCTTCGCTTTTGTCAACTAGTTACAAACAGATAGTTACGGCCCGTAGTATTAAACTCGTCCCAGCCTATGAATGCTACCTCGACTTGTGTGTGGCAAATCGACTCTTAAAACAGCAGTAATTAGACCTCATTTTTCAACATGCAAATCGATGTGAAATAGATAAGGATGGGAGAGGATTAGGTCCGGATACTCATGTGACGAACTTCACATGTCTTGTTAAATGTCTACATACATTCAGCAGCTAACTGCCAATAAAGACTGATCGCATTCACCGGTCAGCGCTCTCGCTCTTCGAGAGCTTCAATAATCATAAACTACACAACAGTTTCTAAGTCTTGCAGATTGCTTCAGTAATAACTGTAAATTATACTCGGCCTTTAGTCCGTTACTGATTGCGGAGTGCCTGAGACATCCGTCTTTTAAGGTATCTTGTACCTTATATGCCTGATTGATTGAAACTGGTTTGATACAAGGTTCGAAGATCTTAAGTAAATGATATCTGTGATAAATATACGTAGTAATAAGAACTATTTCTGTTCTTATTTACTTGGTTCTTGTGACGTTTTTATTGTACTGTCTGCTGACAATTATAACATTGGCGTTGACTGCTGGAGTGCTAATAATATGGGACAAGCGGAGTGCATAACAAAATACATGTTTTTGAGAATGCACTTTTTGCTTCTCACTCGACATCAGCGTGCTCAGACGCTGTACGCGGGTTTAAATTTAGAACGCGCCCATCTTGACAGTTCGAGCGGTTCGAAATTAGAACATTGTCTCGTAAGGACCCCTGGGATTGGCCAGTCGCATTAACTAAACCGAAAATTGATATTAGTCCAATGTTTGTGTAGTTACAGTACAATGTATGAAGAACATAATCTCATTAACATTTGCAAAGTATATATTGATTTGCATAATACGAAACTATAAGATCGAAACTTTGCTGATCTTCCAATGACCAAAGGATTTCTCATAACACCAATTTGTCCAAAACAAATCTTTTTTCTACCAGTTTGGAAAACTTTGGGTAGAAAGCTTCAGAAGCAATTAAACAGACACATTACAGATTATTAAAGTCAGTAAAAAAAAGTACTGTGAAAACTGTAAAATAAAACATTATCTGCTATAACACATACCAAGTGTAACCGAAGCAGGCCAAATGGCTTATGAAACAGAGACAACAAATTGCCCCAGTAAAGATACGAGTACGCTGACAATATTTGCTGTACAATACAGGTGGCTCCATCCGCATTGTTTATTCTGTGCAAATAAAAATCGAACCACTTATAGTACGTTCATTTCTTTTATTGTTTATTGTATGATCTCACAAAGTTAAACTGCCTGTAATAGTAAGCATTTCGGTTTCGTGACTCACTTTATAGTAAGAGTGTTGACAATATTTAGTTCCTGGTGTTGTGTGGAGTTTTAGTTTTAAGAACTGCTGACATATCCTGTATTGATCTAGCTATTTATGTACAGGCTTTTTATTAATACAATAATTGTGAAATTATAGACCAATACAATGTTGGATTTTGTCACGAATAGAACATCACGAATTTCCGTTGTCAGATGTTTTAACACTTTTAACATTTGTAACATCAACTACTAGTAATAAGATTAGTTAAAGACTGAAGATGTATCAGTGAATTGCGCAACCAGGATTATGGCAGAATACGGTATTAGTCGAAGACCATTAAACCGAGACATGCGAAGGCGGCAGTTGGCCTCGTCTATTGAAGCAATAATCAAAGGAATGTTCAGCTCATTCACTCGACTCGTACACATAACTTCAAACTCTCGAACTGCAATTTCACACGAATATGTTACTATATCGCATTTCAGTGGCGCGTTTTTATAACTTGCAATATTTGGACTCACATGTGACCTAAATTCTTGTGTTAATTAAAATGTCTTTCATAGCATGAAGTGACAAATTCGTAATTAGTGGTTTTGGGTCAGAATTATTTAGCGCTTGAATTTGTAAGTTTGTATATACGATAAAGTTTTGCGCAAAAATAATCTGGTGTGACCTGAAAACAGGTCCCCTAAGCAATCAATTGGCAACAGGAATTGTGACATGTCCATTTCCTAATCAAGAATCTATTGATGTGGCCCTCGCGTTTACGCTTTGTTACAGTAATCGACAACGGTCTATTTTGGGAACGATTGGACATGAACACTGTTAATAATAATATTTTTTGAGTATTCTCCATCATCCACTCAGGATATTGCCAGCCCTTCTCGGCTTATTCCGTGTCTTGTCTTACTTCCATTATTTTTCTTATTTCTTCTATATTATGTAATAGCTTAACGCAATAAGTTCTGTTTTTATAATCTTCATATTCCCTGTCAGCGTCCCGTATCTTATGATGTCACTCATTTACAAGATTAATGTCCTGTAGTTTTCTTGTCCTCATTTTTTCGTCTTCTTTGTCCCTATCGGTTATCAATCAACTGATCATAGTATGGCTTTTCCTCAGCGTCTTTCCACGTCTTGTCTTATCCTATTTGTCGTCTACAAATTTACAATTCCTTAAGTTACCTCCAACGTCCATTGTGATGAAGCCTCCCAGATACAAGACGTTGCCAGTTGAGACTCTAGTAGAGCAAGGGAAGTACCAATTTGCAGCAACACGATAATAGCTCCGTTTCCATCTGAGTTTTACAATGCCCGCGTGCCCGCACACTTAGCCGTTTAGCGCGTTCTCAATTTCGTATTGAGTAATTTGTCTTCTCAATTGTATTGTTGTTTAACAGCTTTCGTTAGCTACCTGTGATCTATTTTTTTTCTGTTATTAATAATATGACACTTTACGAAATGGCATACTTCAACCAATTTGTCGATAACTTCCAAGAACGGTTTTAGAGCGATGTTACAGACTTTAACCCATGATTTATTTCAATACTAATTATAGTATCATTCTCTTTTCGTCGCCGATGTTTTATTCCAAAACCTTCGAAGAGCGTTTGCGGGCGATATTGAGATCTTTCAGTTTATAAGACTGCGTTAATTTGTTTTAATAAGCAACCGTTACTAGAATCATATTAGACGATACTGATCAGGTCGGCAATGAGAATGATCACGACAATAATATTTAATTGGTAGCAATACAATTGGCGCCGAACATACGTTGTCGCAATTGAACAATCAATTGTTAAGATGCATAGCGATGATACAGTTTTTTGTGTGACTATTCTTACAGTTTATACAACTAACACTGCAAATATTGATATCATTGCAATTGTTAATTTTGAAGTCAGTTTAAAAGTACTGTTCAGAGTTTGTCGAATAACAGCTGATCAATTTTTATTCGTTGTGCATTGAATAACTTTAAAATCACGACAATTTAGAATTAAGACCTTGAAATCATAACTATAGTAGTGCATCAGACCAGTATGTTTAAAAAAGGCAAAAACATTATGAGCACAATTATTGATACGTGAGAAAGCTCACGATGAACTGACGGTAAGCGGTCATCACGATATCAAGCTATCACGGTACGCTATCACGACGTATTATCATCACGATCGAGGAACTTCACTCACGTACTTATCTAATTATCATAACAATATTGTATTCCATTTGAGTCCGCCGTCTTATCATGAAGTTCGAGTGAAACTGGATAGTCAGCAGGTTTGAGCTATGTTTCTGTCTTTTGTATGCTACTAATTAGTCTTTCTTAATTGGAAACACTCCAGCTCAGGAACCTTTGACTACATCTTTTTTCTTTCTGTCTTCTTCAGGTCATCAGTCCATCTAATCGGGATCGATGAACTTTGCTCCTTTTCTCTTTCCTTGAACTTCTCTCCAACTCTTGGAATCTTGAGATCTTTTCGACTCCATTAGTTTTATCACCATGGATATTTGTTATCATCACTTCTTTGACCGACTGCTCTACGTCTTTGAACACAAATTACGATAAGTTACTTTTTTAACTTTATCATCATCATCATCATTGTCACTAATTGACACACGAAGGCTGTTCATCTTTGACTATCACAGCCTATCAACTTCATAACTTGTCAGCATATAATCTTCTCAAACTAAGAGTAATTCCTAATGAAATGGAAAGGTCTATCAAGCGTATGTTTATAAAAGAACAACGCGAGCGTGTGCCTGTGGCATCGTAAAGGACTTGTTTGATCGTCGCCAAGCGGAGGAGCGAACTATCTAGAGTCTAGATATGCATTTGAGTGCATTATGTTATGCGTATTTACAATAATGTACGTTGCTTTAATTAAATAGTATTTCAGATTTAGCAATTACATAAATATACGTACTGAGTAAAAATTATGCCAGCTATGCTAGTTCAATAATCGAATTGAAAATCCCGGGTATATGATTTCTTTGTTGCAAAAATTTCCTCGGTAATTAAATTTCAATGCTATCAATTAAACGTTAAATAAAGCACTGATAGTCTAAAATGTTGCTTTGAATGTTACTGTTACTTTTCTAATAGATGTTCGACTATGGTCGGCGTAATTAACTGACTTCGATTATGGTTGTAAGTGTACCTCAATCGCCTATCGTTTATCGTTGTCGGTCATACAAATAGGCGACTATGATGATGTTTACATCAGTACTGGGTCACCTGTTGAGACAGCTGTTTTATTACCAGCTATTGTTGTGAGCCCATATTGGAACTATGT
>LGAG01000258.1:28599-42648 GCA_001278395.1 Lerema accius
TCGGTCATACAAATAGGCGACTATGATAATGTTTACATCAGTACTGGGTCACCTGTTGAGACAGCTGTTTTATTACCAGCTATTGTTGTGAGCCCCTATTGGAACTATGTATGGGATATTGTAGTTAATAATAGAATCGTATGGAAGTAGGGATGTGGATTAGTTGTTATGTTACTGCAGGCTTATGGATTTGTCATACTGGCGCTTAATGGAGATTTAAATAAGTCATACTTAATGGAGTCCTAAGTAGACGATCTATTACAAGATTTAATGTATATGGGTCATTCAAGTTATTTATAGCATAAGCACGATTTGTGGGAGGATATGGGCATATGGGTCATTGAAGTATTTAATGTAAGTAATCAATGGATGGGGTGTGAGATCTTTGCTTACAAAGGAAGAGAGGTGGTGGGTTATTTGTTTTTTTTGTTTATTACTTAAATAGAAAAGTTTAATTGTCCATCAGTAAAACTACTAAGTAAGATCATATTTCGGAAATTGTTAGTACTTTCAATAGAAAATATTTTTAACTACCAATCACTGTAATGCACCAATAAATGTACAGTGTATTTAATTTCAGGCTTATCATTACAATGTAATTAATTTCATTTAATGTGCTTATTTGTAAAAATTGGTTACGATAAAGCAACGGAAGCCAAATTCAAACGATTATCAGTCTTATGGCCTTTGCTCTAAGTGTAGTTTAGCGTGATACTAAGTACTAAATCTAGAGTAACAAATTAATGTAGGTCGAGGAAGTGCATAATTTGCATGTAGTTTCATAAGTTTTTGAAACTGGTACCAGTTGGCAAATGGATCGCGTGTATGGGGGCAATAACATTTTGACTAACGTTTAGTAACTTTAAGTTGGTAGCACTGACTAGAGGATGTACGTAATAATTCCTGGTTGGGTAAATAGTTATTTGTTTGTTCCATTTAAAGATGTTTGTATGTAAGAATTATAGGTACGTGTGTTAATGCCTTAGTTACCGAGTTAAAAAAATAAATGAAAATGTTTCGGTTTTTAGTTTATTCAAAATTCGTCATTAGTATTAATCTAAAATGACTAACCCACTTTATTGTGTAGAGATTTTTTTACCGATAAAAGTCATTTCCATCTCCAGAATTCCAGATGATGTAGCCGGATTAAAAAGAAACAGAAGAATTCTCAAGATTTTTCTGTTGAATAACATGCTGCAATGTATTCATTCTGAGAACTGCATGCTCAAGGGTTACTTCTAAAAATAAGCGAAATTGAAATGAAAGAGGTACGAGTACATTTGCATCGCGGGTTTCTCGAAAAGTCGAGATTACGCTTTTCTTTTCAGAGGAAACATAGCTCGTGATATTGCGCCCTCATTTACAGGGGAGTTGCATAACGTGTTGTTGACACGTAAAGAGTTGAACTGTATGTAAACTTGTATTGTAAACATTTTAATCAGTTAAAAATACAATCGTGTTTGTTAAAGATAGTTGTACAAAAGTCTTTAACATGCAAAACACTGAGGATTTGTTGTGAGTTTAAAAGATGTAAAATCTGAACTAAAACTAAAAGCTTTGCTGAAAAGGGGAGAGAAAGGGGGGAGGGGAGGGAAAATACTGCATAAAATACTTAAAATAATTGAATGGCCCCCTAGAATATATTTTTAATCTGTATCAAACAATACAAGTATGATACAATGCGGAAGCAATATTCGCAAATGAAAGCTAGCAAAAAAATTGTGAATGAAAAAAGTGTGTTCCAATTTGCTCTTTTTATCATATCGAAGAAAGCTAGATCGAAAGTGAATGTTTCGAGCTGTAAGTCTATAACTGTCAGTCTGACAGTCTTTTGTTGAATCCTCATTTGTAGGTGACGCTGAATCGAAATGCGGCTGGGCCAATTTTGATTTGTAATGAGAAGTTTCACTTTGATAGACTACAATTGAAATTGCGTAATGAAGTGTCAAATGGAAATGTAGTTATGTGAAGTAGTTATTGAATTGTATTTAATTTAAAAAATCTATTTTCTTTTTTTATAAATAACTGATAAAAGAAAATGAGCCATGGAATCGAAAGATACCCTCAAAGATATAATCATCGTCAAAAATCTCTGATGTAAGTCAAGAAAATGGAAAAAAAGAGAAAAAATGAAGCAGAAAACAGAAGAAAAGAAAAGGTGCTCTGAATAATCGAAAGAAAATAATTTACTCAATGATTCGCTTAGTAACTGACGTAATTTATTTCTTGACGTCTATATCAATGGAAACGCTATCGAATTTGTAGGTCGGCAATTAGATATGGCATAAGTTTTTAGTCTCTTTTTTGGGGAACGTGGGTTGTGAAGAGTTGATGAAATGGCTTTCTTGCAGGTTTAGAAGTGGCAATATTTCTTGTAGATAACTTAAAAAAATTTAAGGGATGATAATAATTTGCAATCCTTTGTTCTATTTGACCACTTAAGATCATAGTTATTGAAAATTTCAAATTCGTTATCTAACCAAATATAAATTATCTAGGTATCTTTCTTATCTTTCGTTAAAAGTCGTTAAATCTTGTCGATATCAAATTGACCACTAACTACTTTCATTACCCACTAGTCACATGTTGGAGCCCACGCGTCTTCAATTACTAATGCCTTGTAGGATGAACATAACCACAAAAAAAAGAATGAAGCATTTTAACGAGCAATTGTCTTAGGCTTATGCATTCAATGCCACTTATAACACTTGCCCATAAAAATGAGGTGCTGCCGGCCGAAACCGCGACGATGCATTCACAAAGAAGGGGTCAAGACCTCACGTCTAGTCGTATCGAGCGCTGACTCACTGGCGCAAAGTGGAACATAACATCCTTACCGAATGTGCAACCGAATGTCGACTTAATATGTTATGGTATAAGGTTGCTTTTTATGTGAAATGTGTTGAATACAGCGTGAGTAGATAGCCACAATTAGCTGCTACTTGCAACTGCTGGCTAGTAGTTTGGAATTAAGTGCTTTTGCATCGCGAATGGTTAAGCAGTGATGAAAAATGTTGATAGGAGCGTTTAACCCAGTGGATTCTAAAAAACTTTTCAATATCATCACACCTGTGACCTAGGAAAACTGATTTTACCCCGTCTTAAAATTGTAATCAAAAGAAACAAAATATAGTAACGTTTTTTCTATATTGTTTTTGTTTTATGATAATAAAAATTAGGTATTTTACTACCCCTAAGTTGGGTACCCTAGGTTTAACTTAAGCAGTTCTTTTCATTAATTAATTATATAATTAAACCTCACTTTGCAACTAGAGGTTTAACCGTTGCTTTGCAAAATATTGACGTAGACATAAATTAATTACCTACTAATTGTACCTAACTTTTTTTTTCATTTTATTTATAGCAACATACCCGACGACACTACATTAATAAACATAATCAAGTCGTAAGTGTACTAAAAATAGAAAAATGTGAAAGCATATTAAGCATAGATTTATCACTATGACTAATTAAATGATACAGCGATACGAGTATGATACGCAACATAAAATAAATATGCGCAACTGAGCTATCGTAAAACAGTATAGCGGTAAAACTCGTAATCCGATTAGCTAAGATGAGAGTCATTAAGTTGATGAGCAACCGAGTCTGAGAAATGCACGCGACTATGTGACGTTCACTTACAGATTAATCGACTACGTGGAGTCAATACAAGATGGTAGCGTGGTTTACTTGTTCGAGGTTGTATCACCGTTTTCTGTACTATAATAAGACATTTAGACAGCCAAAGGATGGTAAAATGACGAAAGAAAGACGCAGGAAAGGGACACACGGAGGAAAAAACTTTGTTTCCGTATGATAAGAAGATTTGGTTGTCTTTGGATAAAATGAGATCAAAACCAGAGGTTAAGATCATGTTTATTGCTCCTGAACTAATGACGTAGTAATGTTTCGGATGTGTGCATTTAACCATAGATTTCATATCAAATCATCTATCGATGTAGCACTAAAAATTCCAGGCGAACAAACGAAGTTTCGTGGCGAAAAATTTTGCGCAAATTGTTCTCAATCTGTGGCTGCTATTAGCCCCATTAAATTACATTTACGCGATGTTCCAATTACAAACCCTTTTAGCGTCCATCTAGAAGAACTCCATTAGAGCTCGTTTTGACGGAGATAAGGTCAATAGCTTGTTAATGTTTTTAATTGCGAGGGAAAATGAAGTCTCCAGGAAGACTTTTTAGATATGCCAAGTCCTAAATATTTCCAAAGGCGAATGAGGTTTTACTTTTCCAGTTTTGTAAGTTTTCTTGTATCTTAAAAGTCACTTGCAGAATAATCATGGCGATAGATACAGACATGTCCATTCCACCAGATATTCGTAAAACTAACAATGTTTGCCATGAGTAGGTACTGTCAGTTGACAGGATATTATGATTTTTAACTGATGTTATCCTATGATCCTGAAGTACCAGTCAGTCTGAATTTTGGATATCCTAGAATATTTGAAGGTTTTTTGATCAGGATACTCAGGATGTCTCGATCTTCTATATTATAAGAATCAGTTAAATCAGCTATTTATACCCGGAATGTTATCAGGAAGTCGTGTATTACCAGACCCAGTTCAAAATCTCCAGCCTATAATTTACACGAAAGATAAATAGGAATGTATCCAAGTTTCCGTTAGTTAGAGATCTGGGCGGCTGTTAGAAATCGTAAGTAGGCGTATCCTGTGTATCAGATCAGATACTAAATTTTAACATCTATAAATTGTGTTGGATAAACGTGAATTCGGTATGTGTCCATAGGGATTTGTTGTAGGAAACTGTATGATAACTGTGTGATTACACTTAGTCCATCTTCTAGGAAATCTATGAGTAAGTCAGGACCAAAATATAGTCTTGGATGTTGGATGTTTTATCCAAACGGAAGTGGAAACAGACCCAATAGAGCTGAAAGATTTGGATTTGATTTCCATCCAGTGTAAATGATATTTAAAGATTGCTCTTCTCCTCGCCACATTTTTACTAAGAGTAAGTTATGAGTTGTGAATCTTCGCGCCTTATCATGCAGGCTTTATCTATTAGCACTATAAGTTTGACCTAGTTACCTAGTGGCCAGAACAATAAAATAAGGAAGTTTAAACTTTGAGTCACAACATACATCACCGATAGAGTAGTAATGTGTCTTTGATGATCTAGTAATCTCTCCGTAGTAATTGACACATGACGCATAGTTCATAGATGTAAATGAATTATGGTTTAAGGTACCTACTTGTTATTATGAATGAAACTGTAGGTCTGTCGTAATCGTCTGTACAGACGCCCACGTAGACCAACCGTGGCGCTTGTTCAACAATGATTCATAGTATTTCGACGCGTGCAGGTGCCTTTTATTACTCGTTGTGGAGAGAGTGTTTTTCGGTTCAGCAATTATGTGTCAAAGGACAGTGTTTCATGCGAAAGATGGGTTTTAATATTTTTTTTATTTTGATTTGACTGGCTTTGATCAATTAATAGCCCACTTGTGGGTACGGATCTTTCATAAATGTGGGGACTTGGAACACACTCCCACACTGCTCCATTGTTGATTAGTGGAGTCTTTTATGCCATCTCTGACACGGTTTAGTAACTGTTATCTTTTTTTTTATTTTTTTTCGTGTGGATAGTCCTTCGTATATTTTGCTGAAGTAATCTAGGTCCTGCTCCTAGTGCGATAGCGTTTTTGACTACGTAATTATAAAGTGACTTGTTGGCTTATATTCGGGTTATTACCGTAACATATGATTTTGGAAAACAATTATAAATTTTAACGCTAAGCACGAATAATTAAGTTACACAACAAACTTTCTATAATTAAGTGGTTTAGCAACACTTGTGAATATTGAACTAATGAATAGATGAATGTTTAGCCATTCGCGTGTCTTCAATAGTTGATACTTTTAGCGATTCAATAATCTATCTATTCTTAATCTCTCTCTGGTTAAAATAATATGTAAGTAATAATTACAATATTAATGTAACATTACATACTCTTAACCCCATACATGAATTCCCTGTGTCTTGGAACTCTCAAAAAATCTATATTAACAGAAATGGAAAATTCATTATTCGAACACCTGCCTCGCTGGCAATCAAACCCCAGAGCCCTTTAGACGGCACCCGGGCATAGTAACTACTGCGCTGTAAGGGTCATCAGACCATTACTATAATTTTGCCATTTTTCATCGTTGCTAGGGAACCAATTGGCTATTACGAATTGCTTCAAACATTCGGCACCGGTAGTTTCAAGTCGTTGTCAAATTCAAATTCTTTATTGCTAGAATGTCATAAACAAAGGTGGTACAGATAATATAGGCTCGATACATTCTACCAAATTAATGGTGTGCAATCGTACCAACCGACCGTCATACACGTTCAGCTTGAAGCAGTCGCTTCATACAATCACACGCTTACTGCTTCAAGCAATCCGTCTAATACCAGCCTTAGTTTTCTTAGAACAGTCACAGTCACAAATCCACTCTTGTTTGTTTGTGATTCATACCGGAACTGCAGTTGAGTTAGTTTACCTAGTACAAACATTAATTAGAATTTTATATTACCAGGAGATAGTTGATGTTTGGATGTTTTTCTTTGTTTCTAAAAAAATCGGTGGTATGCAATTAGGTTATTAATAATAGACTAATCCAAGGTAAATATTAAGTCTTAGCTTACTTTTATTTATAGTTTTAAAACATCTGGTAGCAGAAAATAACAGCTGTTAGCGAATCGAATGATTCACGCCGGAACACAAAATGGCGGTTGGTTTTCGACAGGTGCATTTTAGGCGCGTGCAAGGTGCATATGCATAGTGCATAATAATGTTTTTTCTTAAATATATTATTTTTGTTTACTCTGAATTATTTTGAGGTTATAGTCAGTGGAATAATCGTGAGTTTGTAATATGATCGCTTTAATGAGGCTTTCTTGCTTTGTAAATAATGTATGTTGGAAGTAACAAAAGAAGAAATAATATTACCCATGACCAGAGGTTCTCAAAGTGTGCGCTGCGGCTACGAGGCTGTCTGGTGCCCGTCGAAAGTAAAAAAAGCACTTTGAACTCTTGAGTCTTAGAAGGTACTAATTTAAAAACTAAAGCATATTCTCCACTCTCTATGGGATGTTAGGTCGCTTAGATACTAAACTAGTTTATGCTCTGCATCCTGGAAAAGATTAAGAACCACTGCCCATGGTCTAAGGTTACGACTTTTCGTGACATTGAAAACAATACAAATTAATGTAAAAAATACCTTATTATTATATCCTAATACGAATCTCCGTTCGTTAAATTTTAATTAAATGTATTAACCAAAATTAAGCTATTGTGTTTAGGTTCACACATTAACGCGGATGAGTAAATTAAAGCCGTATTTGAAGCATTAGACGTTAGTTTATCCAACACAAGAACCATCCACTAAGCTTGTATCGCCTTACGCCTTTTATTAATGTCCACCCTATACTACACTATCTATTAAGGTTGGACTACAGCGTCGCAAACGCCTATAGGGGTTCGCAAATTAATTCGTAAGGGTTGACCATAAAATGTGCATCGTGATGGTAGATCGGGGATCGGAAATAATAGTGCTTATATAATTAAGCAAGTCATTTAACTATTTTTGTCAATTCAAAACCGAAATATTTTGGTGTTAAATTTTTTTTACTTCTATATCAGTAGGTATCAACATTTTCTGTTATCAAAAGTAATTTTCAGTTTTAAATAGAAGATCGATTTTAAACTTTACTTCTTATCCTTGTAATAAATTAATAAAAAAGAGTAGATATTAGAGGCAGTAACACGCAGAAATTAAATGTAAAACGAACTCCATAGGTGCAATTTAATTCTTAACTACATACAATTTAGTTACATAGATTAAATGCACTCCTACTCCCATGGTTAATAGGATGCATTATACAACTACAAAGAGGGTGCCTATTGATTTTAAACTGCACGCAATATACCGCATATCGCAATAGATTTAAATCTTTGCACGCATGCATGTAATTAATTCGGTTACTTTAATGCTTTCGAAAATCCCACCAAAATCTATTCATGTACTTGTATTTGTGTTCTATTACGTATCATTTCTATAAAGCTGCCAATTTTCTACTTTTTGAACTACCAAACTTTATAAAACCGGGGGTAATTAACACTGCGGGGTAAATCAGCTATTTGACGGGGGTAACAAAGAATGTATATAGTTGTTAGGTTTGTAAAATAAAAAATACAGAAAAAAATTACTTGTACTGTTTATTTTAAGGACATTTTAAAGACATTGTAAAAATAGTTTTCCTCAGGTCACAGGGGTGACAATACTGAAAAGGTTAAGAACCGCTGCATTAAACTGTACAGACAGATAAATAATTAACTAAAGTCTAATTATTTATTTCGTCTTAACAAGTTATGACTCACTACTAAGTAACTTCGTCGGTCGGTATTATTATTTGACTATTAAATTTGATCATGGTCGGTCACCTTATACATTGTAGACTTTGCCAATTACCGTGTGAATGATTTTATCTTCAAAAATGGCAGCAAATACGTCATGGATTTTTTATGACTAGTAGTCCACCAAAATCTATATGTAATTATTTTATGTTTTTTGATGATAACATTGAGGAAACTGACAGTATAAATAATGTGTAATTAATATGGTGCCTTTATACCTACCTGTATTATACGAATTTTTGATATATTTTTTGGATCAACGCCTAGAAACGTTCATACGTTTAGGAGATTAAAAAATATATATTTTAGTAATTTGCCGTTCAGTTTAGACGTTATACAATAGAATGGGCAACGCGTTAATATTTGAACTATGCATTAAATAGTAGATAAATAATAATTATGAATTCCCGCTAAAATAATCAATGTCTTTGCATGCTAATTTGCCTCCTTAAGCCTCTGTCACATAACGACCTTTTTAATTAACACTTAATTCGTTTAACTCTTAATTTCATGTCATTTGATCACATGAGACGTATCATATTTAGCGCTTGTTTGCATGCGGTTACTATTTCAGAGTGTTTTTTAACCGACTTTAATAAAGTTTGCAGATTCGATACTTATATCTGTGGATTATTAGTGTTTTTAAAGGTTACTGCAGGGATATTTCGATGTAGTTTTACAGGGTAAAACGGATCCTAAGGAAGTTTTGAAAACAGATATATGTTTGTATATTTTGACGACCCTATGGCGCAATGGTTACCATGTCAAACTGCCGTACTAGTTCCTAGGTTCGATTTTCTGAAAAGGATATTTCAATCATGAATTTAAAGGAGGGCCTTTGTCTCTATGTGTGCGATGCAAGGAATCCTACCGTAGAATTCTGGAGTTTGTAGTTTTTTTTTTAATATAATTTGGAGAACAGCTTATAAAGAATGAACTACATAGTTTTCGGGTAGTCTGTGAAGAATAAAACTGTACTCTAGGTAAAGGGAAGGCGGGTTAAACTGTAGGTATACTATAATGGGCTCGTCAAGCATGACCTTATGTTACAATGCACCATTCAAATAGGTTCAAAGGAGTTTATAGTCATGACAACGCGAGCCTCGTATGCACACGTGACATATATCATTACTAGGGTTGCCTATAGGCAGTAGCCTATAATGTAAGATTCGATTATACTGCCTACGTAATTTAGGAATTAATTATCCCTTACGAATACATGAGTCGCAACGGTCATAGCGAATTCGCTCTGAGCGTTTTAGAAAGTGCAGTTATTACTATGATTAAAATTCATCAATACTTATTTATATGAGATCCTAATTTCAATTTCTGCGTTATTTTGTCATTATGTGTGAGTGTTTAATTATATTTCATGTCGATCATAGTGTTACATATAAGTTTAATTTAACATAATTATTAAGTTTGTCAAAAGTATATCTATTATAAATATACGTTTTAATATCGGTGTTAATACATAAATCATGAGTACTCGTTATACATACAGTATCTTACATATTATTCTTAAACAACCGTTATTTATGTAGCCCTTTCAACTTAGAAATAGTCATGTGGCAACCGGCGTCAATCACGAACCGTTTAGTACACTGAATTGACTGCATCGAATTATCAGATTTGCATAGCGAATCGGTTGCAACGTGCCCAATACAATCTATGGCGAGCGAGTAGGGGCGACGTCACATTTGTACGGTTATATTGTATGGAATCATGTATTAAAGCGCTTGTTGATAATGCTGAGGCACTTGTATCGTATAATTGACCCGTATGGCGCAATGGTTACCACGCGGGATCGCCATTCAAAGGGTCCTAGGTTCGATTCCCAACTGGGCTGTTTAAATGATGAATTTTAATTTCTGTTCTCGGTCTGAGTGTATGTTTGTGTGTTTCTATGTCGTCCATCGCACCCACGACACAAAAAATCCTAGTATGGGGCTATGAGTGTATCGTAGCTACTCGTAATTATGCTTGTGCGCTGAAGGTTTGATTTAGAATTCACTATGTCGCGAGTGGTATTAATAATACTGATAATAAGAGTTGGGTTAATTATGCCGCGCTGGAAATTGAACCCAGATTCTCCCCTATTTATCATTGTGTTGAGTCTTTAAGATTGTAGGCTATTTTTTTCTAAGTAAGTACGCTCTCTATCATAGACCATCACCTACTACCATTAGCTGGGATTAATAGTTATAGGACTGACGTATTTTTAATTAAAAAAAAAACAGGAATCTTTAAACGGCAGTCGGGAATGGAAATCTGGTAACCATTGCGCCTTACGATTTGTAGTTATAGTTTAAAGCTTTCAAAAAGTTCGACTTTTTAAATATAGTCTGTAATATTTTCGTCATAAGTGTAAAACTCGAGAGATTCATAAATATTAGACCATGTTTTGAAAGCATCTGTAATATACTGGCCTGTTCTTATGTCTATTAGTGTTCAGCTCAACAGTAATGGATGGTAATTAATGCCTTTCAAGTCTTTGAACGTGTGTGACTGACAGGTGGACGTGTTGGAGACAGTTCTCTCGCGATGTCTCTTCGTGTTTCGATTCTGAATCGTGGGCTCGTTTCGACAATGAGGGTTTGCGGTGAATTGGTCTGTGAACGGTTTTGTAAAGTGCCTGATTGACATATTTGGGACTAATTTGACTTTTGGTAATGTAAGCTTGTTAGTTTTAGCGATTAATTAGTAGAGTAGTTTATTGGCGTAGTTTAATATTTGACGACCCCCGTAGCCTAGTTGGTTGTGACCCTGCCTGCAAAGTGAGGGGTCCCGGGTACGATTCCCGGCCGGGCAGATATTTATGTGACAGATAAATGTTTGTTCTCGGGTCATGGGTGTTAGTGATGTGTTATTTGTGTTGTCCATGTCATCCGCGACACAGGGAATCCTATTGCGGGGGTATGAGTATGTTAGCGTTTTTTATAATTCGAAGTTAAGTTACACTTTCTTTTTCATTATCTCGAAAAGTAACGCGTCAGCATGGCGATCGCTGTCTTTGGAAAGTTTTAATTTCATGGTACTCTTAAAGATAAGGGAAGCGCTCATATCGTCTCCGTCCTCAAAACCTAGTAATTAACTGGCTGTATTATAGTATTAATTAATAGGCTGACCAACAATAAAGACCTACCGCGATCACAAGCGATTTCATTGCGCAATTAATAACTGCATGATTTTCGCAAGCCGAGAGAAAGTCTACCGCGACTGACCTTGGTAGACCGGTCTTTTTCCTACAAAGATCTGATCTTGTGCTGTGCTTTACCGAGTATTTGGACAACCTTGCCCTAGAAAAGGGAGTAACGATGAAGAAAGTAATAATAATAGATGGTCGAGGTTAATTGGTGTGTGAAGGGTTCCAGGTTTGATTCCTGTGTGATCTTCTAATGATAAATGAAATGTTCTTGTCTCTTGCTTTGTTTGCGTGCGTTGTTAGCCTTTTCTGAGACGTCTTTGTTTTATTTGCAACATTCGGCTTAGGAAAGAAAACAGATTGCAATTACTATGTATACTTGACTCTATAACAAATTATTCTATTCCGTGTGACATATTTGTTTTGGTCGAGAATTGAACCTGGGAGTTTTTGTTCATCGATTTAATGAGTTCGTCTCTACGTCTCTAGGGAAAACTGTAGGAGATTCTACAGACATTTAATTATGTTTATTTTTGATGAAAAATTCTTTATTCTATTACAAAACTTTTGTTACCAACCGCGACAATTCTGAAGACTAAGTGTCGTTTTGATTGTTCAAATTAAACTCGAAGGTCTTTCAAACAGTTATTCTTTAATTATAAATCGTTACTAAAGATAAAGAATTTTCTTAGAAACAGATAAGGCATTAATATTTCTGTTGAACAAAAAAGTTATCAAGATTCTTTTTTTATCCATGAATGAAACTGGTATTGTAATACTTGTAATATAACAACTTACTGTGTCACTTAATATTAGTGTTTTTTTTTAAACTCTACAAAGACTATAACAATATTGGATCTCATTATAGCATTTTCGTTGGTATGTTAACATGAGTTAATGAGACGGTACAAAATCGGAAAATTATTTAATAGTAGGTACATATCACCCTCACCACAATACATAGTTTATTGATTAATTAAAAGTCTGTTATAATTATGTTATTCACAAAAGCTGGCTTTAATCGACATGGTTTGTTTCCTTATTGTTATCTTTCGAGCCAATAGCCCTTTGCCATGGCCATTTACGACCACAGGATACCTACTGATAATAATAATTATTATTAACCTGCGCTAATTATTTATTATTGATTAAATTTTACTTCAGCATTTCATCATAATATTATTATAGGTATGATGCTATAAATTGCAGTCTTTTGTAATACATTATTTTTTTATTTCTTCGAAATCTTTGTTATGTCCAGAAACATTGATGATTTAAATACACAAACAGGACGTTAACCGTAAAGAGGGGGGTTCTGAATTCAAAAACGTGTATCGTTCTCACAATGGGAGGAAGTTCACAGCGCGTGCGTCATCAGCCGTAAAAAATATAAAGAGTGAAAAAAAAAGTATCAAACACAGAGTGCATCTGATATTTTTTTACCTCGCCCGGGTTCTGGGTCGATGCGTTCGTAAAAACATCACGTTGCCACATTTTATAACGATTAAAACGGGACCGACTAGTTTAGTTTACTTTTGAAATCCAAGATGGCGGACTAAGATTTGGCGCAGGCGGAACTATAATTGTTATTCATAGCAAAACGCATTACTCCAATAGCATAATATAATGTTATGTTTGAAAAAAAATATTTTTTGATTTTATAGCGCATTTTAAAGTTTTCGAACGTCTACATTTTGAAAACAAATTTTATCTGTGGAGCCAAAAATTCGCGGCAAAAACTACAAATGTCAATCAAATGTTAGTCTTATTTAAAATTAATTAGACTTGGGATTCATTAAAACTTTTTTTGGGACGCAAACTAGTTTTGAATGGAAGAAGCTTTATTATGTAGATTTGATCTAGATTTTTGTTATTCATGCTTTGTTTAGACTTGTAATGTGTGCACTGAATTATATTGACGTCAATAGCTTAATTAGGACATACCAACGTAGAACATACCGACCTATGAGGTCATATGTCCAAATTATCTCTGTCAGGATTGCAGAATGCATAGAACTATTTCTTTTATCTATGCATTTAATTTAGTATTACATTCATAGTTTGCATTATCATTTCATTAATTACTAAGCTAGGAGAACGTCTCATCATCCGTAATGATTTGGGATAAGTTCTTATTTTAATATGTACTGTTTTTATTTCATGTTTAGAGTCGCTTATTGTAATTAATTCTATTAGTATGATCCTTTAGCTATCCAGTGGTATAATTTAATTTTGAATGTAGACGATAGATTCGAAACTATAACGCCGCGCTAAATTACATCCCCCGATTTTGTCGTTACTTTAGGATTGCTTCGGTATGACAGCAAATTTAAATACGTATTCAAGTCAAAAAAATCGCATCTGGAAAGCTAATTCAAAGAATCCAATAGGGACACGTCTTCGTGACATTATCAAAGCACCCCGGGGACGGCGTCACGCGTCAGTTACCATTACAATGG
>LGAG01000258.1:42795-56649 GCA_001278395.1 Lerema accius
GTATCGTTCTAATTAAATAAATAATCAAATGATTGCGTTCATAAAAATAGGGGATAATTAATTATTTTGCACTAATAGAGAAATTGAAAGCGAAGCAATTAAATATTATCTCTTTTTATCTAACTTATCTACCATATTCTAATGAGGTAATTAAAACGTAATTGCCTTAATATGCTTATCAAATTAAAGAATGTGTTATTAAAGTAATATACCTTCCTAACATGTTCTTTGTCGTTGTGATGATTCGCACTTACAGAATGATCATCATCGCAACCCATAACTGTCCCACTACTGGGCTCGGGTCTCCTCTCACAGTAGTACAGGTCATAGTCCACCACGCTGGCTTAGTACAGATTGGCAGACTTCACACACCTTTGACAATTTCATGGAGAATACAATTAAACAAGTACGGCCGTACTTAAATACGTTTCATGTTACTTTATTATTGTTTTATGAGTAATAAATTACATTAAAGTATTACTTAAATTCGCTATCTGCGGAATAAATTATACTTAATTTTTTAAGTGAAAGGCGGAGAAAGTAAAATGTTAATTATTATAATTCATGTTATCAAATCTATTATAATAATAATTACTATTGCATTTAATTCTTAGAAGGCGAATAAACATTCATTTTCATAATCATTCTTCATCCAAATATCATAACATTGATGACTTCACTAAGTTAGCCTTTTGGTATTAAAGTACAATTCCGCAAAATGCGCCCGACGACGTCGCGACAGATTGCGACAACATTTCTATTTATACTCCGTTTCGACGATCGTAATAGAAAAAGTAAACAATCTTGGCACTACTTTTATCTATTTTATTCATTTAAAAAAATATTTAGAAGTAAACTGAAATTTGTTCTAACATTAAATTATTTTTTTTTTTTTTTAATGTTTCTGTGTTATTTTTAAACCAATAATTAGAATAAAAAGATACTGTAAGATCTTTTACTTCATTAGATCATTTACTTTTTCTATCAAGATCGTTGAAATGGAGTATTACCATACTCCTGTTATATATCCAAGGCACTAGATAGGTTTAGACCGGGGCAATCAGAAAATACCTACTTATAATTCTAGGTTTGAAATACTGACTTGAAGTAATCCTAGAACTATAATGTAACACCTAGTTAGCAGTCAAACTAATAAACGTCCTAATGTAATGCATTATGCATGCACCCTACTATTGAAATGTACGGTCAGCATAAAAAGTAAATAATATAAAATGTAGGAAAACTGTTAACACAGCACAATGTTTGTGGTCTTGAAGGAAAAAAAATGCCATGTTTGCTGCAAAATATCATGTATGATATTTTTTCTACGTTGTAGGATCTACATGTTAACACATGATGTTTAACAAATATGTGGTACCAACATTTATTTTTGAATTTAAAACATAACCCACACAATCACACTTTTTTAAAATAAACACAGGACCGTTTCTACACAATGGCATTTTTCATAGACATCTAACGTTAAGGTTGAGATTTTCTAGACAAGTATTTATATGTTTTTATTTCTATCTCTATCTATTGTTTCACATAAAGAGTAAGGTCAAATTTCGACCACAGAGCATAATTTTATCGTCTAGTACTCGTATATTTTTATGTCATCTGTCTCTATATACAATGTCTGTCGTATAATCGACTTTTCAAATACATAGTAAAGTATTTTTTTTAGTAATTAACTTCAAATGCTAACGGTACAGCAGCAATATTAGCCGTAATAAAATAGTATCGGCAATCAAAAGGCTCGAGATGACTGTTTTATAGCTAATTTAGTCTAGCCGGCTAGATAGTTCGCAGGGTTGTATGTTAGGTATTGAGACAATTATGGGGATTTGAAATCCCTTTATAATCAACGTTAAAAGATTTAAATCCTGAACAGGATTACATTCAGGGGCACAGAAGCAAAGCTAACTGTGTGTGTGTGCGTGTATATGGGTGTGTTTAATGTAACGAGTATTATAGTAATGGTAATAATAATAAAGGAACTATTAGTTGGTTAGTATGTCAATATGACGGAAGAGTCCTAGGTCCGATTCCCTGCGAATACATTTGAATGATGAATTTTAATTGCTGTTCTTTAGTTAGATGTGCCATCTTTTGAGTATTTTATAGACATGTTATAGGGCGAAAGGTCCCGTTGACAGATAGTTTATGTTGACATTAACAACTGCCAGGAATATTGAACGAGTCTACAGTTTGACATAATGAGTTGTGGTCGAATTTGGACCACGGACAGGGTCTCTTATAAATCAAGTAAGTGGCAACCCTAGCGGCAATAATAAACATGCAACTTTCTTGTCTCGTCGTCCGTAAAAGTACTGTCTGTACTTACGCTTGTAATTAGGTCGTAAATAACACATTGATGTGTATGTGCGTATGATTGTATACCTCGTTTTTTTCGTCGTGATTTAAAAAGTAAACAATCTTGGCACTACTTTTATTTATTTCATTAACTTAAAAAATATTTAGAAGTTTACAGAAATTTATTTTAACATTAAATTATTGATTATTCTTTTTTTTATTTGTGTCTGTCTTATTTTTAAATCGATAATTACAATAAAAATACACTGTAAGATTGACATATACGAATGTATTGTATAAGGTAAGGGTGAGAGGTTGTTTGTTTATAAGTTTTATATTTATTTCAAAGTCCCTCATTTAGTTTTGTTATTAATACACATAAAAATATGTATAATCATATTTTTATAGTATAATCACATTTTTATGTCATATATTATCTATCATGGCCAAGGCTTACTAATATAATACCATGTTAATATTTTAGTAAAGTTAATACCAGTGATAAGCTTACTGCTTAATGTTAAAACATTAATCCTTTAAGCCTAGCTTTAAGTGCAGGAATCTAATATTTTGGTCCTTGAAGTAATTAGTGTCCGTAGTTAGTGTCGCGTGACGACTTAGGTACTAATCCTTTGATGTCCCATATGGCACAGTGGTTAATATCGACGGGTCCGGGTTCGATTCCCAGCTAGGCATGAATGAGTGACGTGGTTATATTTATATTCTCGGTCGAGTTTTGTGTGTTGTCCATGATACAGGGTGTTCTAGTGTGAAGCTATAAGTTTTAAATATATTAATTACCTGAATTTTTTGGTAATGTTATATAAAATGTTAACCTTTGTATTTTATTTTGTGTTTTAGTCGATATATAATTTTTCGGGTTTACGCTACGTAAGTTTTTGTTCCATTATACGATTAAATATTTTAATCCACCCAAATTTTTATTATTACGTATTTAATTTATTCTTAAATATCAAGGTATTTGTTTCACACATTTGTCTTAATTATAGTAGATACAATTATATGTATAATTAATTAAAATTAATATTTAAGAACCTAGGTATACTTTTATTTTATCGATTAGGTAAAATAACGTTAATATTTTAATTACATATCGTAACTCTTTATGCCATTTACCGATAATTATCACAATTATGTGGATTATTATGTTATCACTGAAGACTAATACGATTTATGATACACACATAATCATGAGATAAGTAATAAATAAATAACAAGTCTAATGAGCCTAAGACTTTTTTTAAATACACGTAAAAGTTGGGAAGTTACTCAAAAAAAAAAAAACAATTTTGATATGCAATGAGTGTTCATATAGTTTACTAGTATAGTTTTATAAATACATTTTTACACATACAGTAAGTTGTATGTTAATTATTTTTGTGAAAGATTTTATGCATCAACTCTATAGTTCCATATTATAATTTCAACTTTAGTACAGTTATAGATGGCAGTCGGTTTACAGATGGTTGTACCATAAACGTGTTTCTTTATCCTTAACTTAAGGTGACTAATAGCAATGAGAATGCCGCATGTCCCTTTGTGAATATGTCCTTTTCCTATTTGGCTATTTGCCTGTATAGTGCACAACTCCATATCGCGGCTTCCGTGGTAGTATTGTAGACAAAGGTTGTTACAAACGTACTTAAAATAGATAATATTATATGCTATTGATTAAGATGTATGTATGTCTTACGGTAAAAAAAATAATTACTAAGGGTTTAAGAGAACGGAAATACAGAAAGTAGGGGAGATAAGGGTTGTCTTGAAAATTAAAAAAAAAAACTTTTTATTCACAGAATAATATTCGTAGAAAGTAAATGCGTAGTAGGATTTCTTTCATTTGTCTTAAATATATTTCGAACATAGTATTATAAATTTTTTTGTTACTAACAATCGCCCGCGGCTTCACCCGTGTAATTTTCCAGTTTTCGTCATATTTTTTATTGCTGCTCCTCTCCCATTCATCTTAGCGTGATGTTATATAGCCTATAGCCTTCCTCGATAAATGGACTGTATTACACTAAAAGAATTTTTCAAATCGGTCCAGTAGTTCCTGAGATTTCCGCGTTCAAACAAACTCTTCAGCTTTATATTATTAGTATAGATGAGGAAACAACTTATCGTGGGTATTCGAGTACAGTGTAAGTAGACTCAGTTCCTCCACAAGCTGTTATCAGCTATCCCGTTAAGGTAAACAGGATAAAACTGTCCCATCACTATAAATCACGGTGAGATAGCACGCTTATCGCTGTCTCGCTCATAATAACTCTGATACATAATGTTTGATCTTTCGTAAGATTTACGTCAGATCAAGTAGGTCACGATAATTATACTGGAGAACCCGTGTGTGGTCAACATTCGACCAAAACTTACTATGTCATAAAATAGATTACGAGTATAGAATCGTTGTATATATACCTGGCGGGAAAATTGGAAAATAAATTGATTACCGTGTGTGGTCAACATTCGACCAAAACTTACTATGTCAAAGAATAGATTATAGTATAGAATCGTTGTACCTATATACCTGGCTGGAAAGATGGTAAATAATTTGATTTACTTAAATAAAAGATGTCAATGTGAACGACAACTGTCTACCAAAGAATACATTCCTTGCTCTGTGACCAAAGAGACCTTCCATCTGATGACTATTTTTGTTGTCTCTATTTATAAAATGTGTAATCTAATCTATAATCGAATCTAAAAAATGTGTGGGTTTGGCTTTAGTGCGGTTTAGGTTGTCTCAGCATACGCACTTCAAAAATTCGGACGCGCGTAAACTACCATATTTCGGCGTGTTTGGTCAAACCGGTAATGTCGTTCTGTCAGTATCAACATTGATACGAGCTTAGAAGCGCGTCAACGCTCGTACAACTTGCGCGTGTGTCAAATAGCGCGCCTATACGTACCTACATGCGCTTCCAATGATAAACTTATACGCGCCTAAAAACGCTAGTCTGTAACTGCCCTTAAAGTGATAAATAAATCGACATATATGTAACATGTATTTTAGACAAAATTTATTTAGAAAACTTCCTCGTTATTTAAACGTTAATTGTCTCAAAACTCAAACGCGTTCCGAAATTTTAACCCTTCACGTACTCGTATTATTAGTCAGAATATAAACTAAGTTTGTCCTTACTAATAAAATGAAAGTAGATATTTCGAAATACGTCCTTACCATCGCTTCACTGCGATTTATTTATCAGTTTCAATGAAAAATAGATGTCTAAAACTTTGAATGCACCGTTGTACTTGCCTTCCCTTATCAATGTAGTCTATTGCAATAATAATTGTGCAAACAATTTGCTCTTACAAGTCAAATAGTAATTCCTTTCATAAATTAATCAGATAATACAACAATCCGGACCTTTAATTTGTGAACGGAGTTGCGCAAATAAAGGTTACCTACAATGTAATTGCTAAGAAAAAATTGGTTATCTTTTATTATAATTAAAGTAATATAATTATATATTATTATTTCTTAAAGATATTTTGTGCCAAGGTCCTTATATCCCGTAGTTTAATGATAAAATTATTTAAAGTGTTTTGCGATTTGTCCTTAGTTCTGTACTCTTACGTCGTAAAGTTACTTTTCATTGAAATAGTAGAGTGGCGTTAAATTATGATTAAGTATTAAGGATTAAGTATTGGGAGAGGGGAGGTCTTGTAAAATATTATAATGCCTTACTTAAGTTGGCTTGAACAACGCGTTACGTAACATTTTTTTATTACTAAAAAAAACTAGGGAATGATCATTTGTGTGTTGTTATGAGGGTAAGGGAAGGCTATAATAATAATCATCATCATCATCATCGCAACCCATAACTGTTCCACTGCTGGGCTCGGGTCTCCTCTCATAATGTGAGGGGTACAGGCCGTAGTCCACCACGCTGGCCAAGTGCGGATTGGCAGACTTCACACACTTTTTGAGAACTTTTTTGAAGAACTCTCAAGGGTGCAGGTTTGCTCACGAAGTTTTCCTTCACCGTAGCAAGTGATAATTAGTATCTTATACGCACACCAATTTTTACATTAGAGGTGCTTGACCTCTAATGTAACCTAGAGATTTGAACCTAGGAACTCCCGTTCGAGAGACCAACGTTCAAACCACGTTCACACCACCAAAGCTCAGGCTATCACTGTACTAGGGTGGTTATAGTGTACCACTTTGCCTATAACATTATGCAATGAAATCCCTTTGTTGTATCACCGACACATATGTAGGTACATGAAAGTAGTTCTATTCCCGTCGGGGAGTTGTGAAATTCAGTGTATTTCAGCTCCGTTACTGTAACACTAGGAAATCGTCACGCGCTGTCAGAATCGCCCCATTTCCTCCAAGTGGTGATTTATATTGGGTTTGGGTTCGGTTGGCAGTTACACTAACATAACACACAGTATGAGCGAACGGTTAATTGTAGGTTATGGATACTAATCGATAATCCAGTGCCTGTTGCGTCGCTTCAAATGATCTTTTAGGAAATGGTAGGTACTCGTGCATGTAAGAATTGTCCGGCGTTTTATTAATTTTACAATGTTTATTAGCCAAATTAGTGCTATAAAATTATAATTTTGACGTAAACTATCGTATCTTTAATTTAAAAACGCTTTAGTTTCTATAAAATACGGCGTTTTTAGTAGAATTAAATGCCACATAATCTGCAGTCTTCATAGTTAAGCTAATATCTTATCTCTTAACTTGGCATCTGACTTTTTACTATAGACTTACATGTTATGGACGACCTGAATTTATTTTTCATTGACCGAAAGATAGACCAAGCTCGGAAAACAAATAAATTATTCTTAATTGGCCGGTCCCATTAGAAAGATTCAAGCAACACAACGAGTGTTATAAATAGAGCTAAATGGCTCTTGCTAATTGTAACCAAAATTCGATGCGTGTGGTCGATGTAGGTACACGACTGTTGACTACATATTACAATTACAATTGTCTGCATTTAAGAGTCGTAGTGGCCATTTAGGTATTACATTAGCAGATTTATTACGAAATGTCTGTCTGTTTATACCCAACCCTCAGGCCAAAACGTGTATTAGACTGAATCTTTAGAACAATAAAATGAAGTCATTTTTTCTTCTTTTTTTGAATTATGCCTCAGAGCACGGCCTGTCGAGCAATGTACCGGGGAAACGTTATCATTTGATAAGTACGTTAGGTTTTCTACTCCGCTCATTTGCTTGGTAGTCTCAGTCTATATATTTTTTCTATACCCAGCTTAGTCTTACCTAAATATTGACACCGGATTTAACTATACCTTTCATTTGACTGTTTAAACAAAACAAAACATCCTTGACACTGAATATTTTATATGCAAACGTGTACTCAATAGGTATTTGTTCATTGTTATGCCGATATTAACATCCAATTATATGGCCACGGCGAGACTGAATCGACACATCAACGTAACAATAGAATCGTTCGCATTTAAAATGATTTATTTACCTATCAACTTACTCGTTATCCTACGCATTTCCCGGAATTCACTATCAATGACAAAAACAGCAAGAATGTCGGTTCAACAGTTTTTTCGCAGCAATCGTTCCAAAACAATTTTAAATTCAAATTTAGAAACCATTCATTCGTTCGATTCGCGAATGAATTCACTTCACAACCGTCAGCTGTTTAATTAAATTGAAATAAAATTAAACAATATGAAGTTCGTAACCTAATTCGGCATCCGTAATAAAATGTTGGATTCACACGTGCGCCAATAAAAATTCGTTGAGAGCGAAATGGGTCCCGTTCGTTGGAACGCGTGTTTCGGAGCTCATCAGGATAAATTAAGCGTTAGGTCATCGATCTGTATCTAGGCAATAACTGGCTAGACTAGACTACAGCTAGGTTCACATCCCAAATTTAATGGTAAAATAAGTACTCAATTGCCGGTCTCGTAATGACAACACTGGCACTTGCCATTAACTTTAATTATGTAGCCTGAGGTTGTCGTTTCTATTGTATTTTAGAAATGCGATATGATGACTATGTGTTGTAAGAAAATGCAGTTAAAATACATAATGATATTTTAAGGTGAATATTATTTAGGTCCTTTTGTTACCATACGGGGGCAATCCTAAAAACCTAATGATAACAATATCGGGGGTTAGAGTTTGGCGTTGTAGTTTCGAATCTATCGTCTACATCCAAAATTAACTTATACTACTGGATTGCTAAAGGATCAAAAAATAAATTACAATAAGCAAAATTGAACAGTAAATAATCGCGCGCGGTGGAGGGGTAGAGCCGCTATTTTAAGGTTATTTTATGACGTAAATAGATAAATTAAAATATTTTATTAACAAAAATGAACCTGTAACATAAACGTATTCACGTACAACACACAGCCGTGTCCATAACACAGCAGAACTATACCCAATTTTAATAAATAGATATAATACGAAAGTAACCGCATGCCCTATTTTAACACTTTCGGGAGGTTCCGAAGCGTAATTTTACTTTAAACAGCGTCGTTTCCACAATAAGTAGTATTCATTGGTAATTCTTTAGTTTGCGGTTTTCCTGAGTTATAGGGAAGTTCGCGTTGACTTTTGACCTACAGTGGGGTCAGACCGTTTGACCACAAATATGTAGGTACGTGATAACCAGCTATATTAAACCACAGTGCAAAATAATGCAATGTACTTAATTATTATGTTTACTTAAATTGCATTAGTCAGTAGTGGATTCGCGAATATTTTTTGTACAATTTTAAAGATCTATTTTTTATCCGTTTGTGATTCTAATTTAATTTCTAAAATTAATCATGCTAATATGAATATTAATACCAGAAGAGTTAAATTCTGGATCCCGTTTTTAGAATAATGCAGGCCCGAAAGGGTTTCAGATTAGGCATAGGTAAAGATTAAATAGACAAGAAGCTCAGAGAACTATTTATTTTGTATGTTATATTTAAAAAAAGCGTTTAATTTTAAAAACAAATCAATATTAACACTATCACACGAGCTTACGCCAACGAGACTATGGTAAATTATTTAACGTTATCAACATAATTATAGTCAAACTAGCTTTCCGCTCGCGGCTTCGTCCGCGTTGAATTCGGTTATATCACGCAACTTTTTCGCGATGAATAGTATCCTATGTCCTTTCCCATGTTCAGTTCTATCTTCATACCGAATTTCATCAAAATCGGTTCAGTGGTTTAGGCGTGAAAGCGTAGCAGACAGACAGACAGACAGACAGAGTTACTTTCGCATTTATATATTAGTAGGGATTTCGAGCACAAAAGAGCTCTATTCGCACTAAACTGATACCACGCAACATTGTGCGTACCGTTGATGTAAATAGAAACAAAACTGATTTGTTTTGTTTGTTTGTTTGTTCCAGGAACTCCTGCAGTGGACTTCAAACGTCACATGGTAGTGCAGCCCATCGTCCACCATGCTAGGACCAAGAGAGAAATCAGAACCACGAGAGACACTGTACGTATAAAATATCAATGTTTAATTATGGTGAAACGTTGAACATGTTTATGTTCATGTTGACCGTGTATCATATCAGCACCACCTGCCGGGGTATGACACCCACATGACACATGACATCCTCACTTAGTCCCTCTAAAATACACTTTTTTTTATTAAAATCGGTCCAGCCGTTTATGAGGAGTTCAGTAATAAGCCACAGACCAAAAAATATATAGGCGCAGTCTTCGTAACAAAGAAGCGTAACGGAAAACATAACGTTAATAACAAATGGTAACGTTTCCCGGTATATTTCTCGGCAGACGGTGTTCGGTGACATTATGTCAGATCGTAAAAAAAAAGAAAAAAATGTACCTCACTTTTTTGAAGTTTTTTGATCTGATCACTGAGTCTATTAATATTTTTTAGTCTGTGTAACATTTTGTACAAATTCAAAATCATTTATTCGTGTAGCTATCAATAATGATACACTTATGCACGTCTTTTTTTATCTACCCCCGTTTCCTAAAGGTGCTTTGGTATGGAGGAGAAGAAAGGGGAAAGAAACATTTAAAAAAAATATTAAAATACAAATCATGTATATTAAGATAAGCTAACGTGACATACAGGAAGGCAGTAATCACATTCATGATAAAACAATTTAAATTTAACGACCGCGTTTATAAAATTAGCAATAAGATAACTGTTAAATTTTACTGGTTCCTCGTACTCGTAACTTGAGCTGTTAAATGGTAGTATAGTTATGACGATTAGAAAATTTATTTTTATAATTTTGACATTAACAAATATGAATACGTCATATTATTTGACGTAGGGACCCAAGTCTGCTAATTTACAATCGTTTGAATTCAGTCTTAATTGTATCCTGATAGAATAGTTTGGCACGTATGCTATTTTTTTAACTTTATATTTTGATAATTAAGTTAAAATCGAGTAAATAAATAGTGAAATTCTTAGTTTAGTTAGCAGAATCGGGCTCATCTTCAATTGCAAAGTATACAGAGAATGTTTCCTTGAAAACCTATTAGCAATAAAGTTTTCAAATGTGTAGTTTACAACGCACACATAGACACTGTGCGTAAACACACATTTCTTTCGCTCGTCTTCGGAAGTGTATTTGAACGTCAAACCAGGGTTGTCACAGGCTGACGAAATGAGTACTATGACATTTTACTGGAAAAAGTCCGGAGTTGAAAACGTAATGTGACGTGTGTGCGCACTGTGAGAATCAAAGTAAAGTACATACGAACATTTTTCTACTGTTAGTCTCTCTATATTGTATCTTTGCGTTAACACTTATGTAGGTCATACTACAAATCGGTAGTATGTTACGTTCACACGTGGTACCTTCACTGAATTACCGGTGTACCTTGAACTGTGTTTGAATAGATATCTTGTACAATTTTAGCTGTAATTTCTGTAATTTACATGTAAAAATAAAGCCTTATAGTGGAAACAATCTTTAACTTGCTTTAAACGATGTCACTGTTAAGTGATTATAATACATGATCAGCAAACATCATGCAAAAAATATAGTTTAAGTGAACCGAACGGAAAATAATTTCGAAAAATTTTCAAAAGATTGAAAATGTTTTTGTAAGAAAACTCCTTATCGTGGATATAATATGTATAAATCCTTGAGCCTAGATTGGTGGAGCTTTTGTAGTCTATTGAATATGAATTCATCGTGTGTAGTCAGTCAAAAGTAGTCCATTTCTAGTAGGCATTATCCTAAACTAACGATAACTTAGTACCTATCAATGATTGCGCTGAATTCTATTTCTCGATTAAATCTGACTCCATCCAGCTGCACTAGTCAAAATGCGACGTCCATTTGTTATATTTGCGTAAGAGCGAAAGAGATGGAACATTTATAGGGTTGGCACATTAAGGTGAAAATAAAAAAAACGTATAATGTAAACGTATTTCACTAGAAAAATTGTTGTATTTGATGGAAATTTAAAGGGACTTTATTTTTATAATACTCTTAACTTAAATTAATTGACATAAGTTTATATGATTTATTACAATGTCCGAATGCAAAAAGTTATTTTGTAGCGATACTGCTCTAGTACAGGGGGCTCTTAAACATTAAAAGCAATGGAACATGAACCAAGGACCTTTTATTTATGTTGACCTTTTTTTTTCGTCGTACGTCTGTTTTCCTAGGGATTTCTAGGTTTCGCGGAACCCAGTTTTTAAAATCCCCTGCTCTAGTATAATATCTTGCGGGTACGTAATCAAAAAGCATAATCGATTACGACTAATTAAGTTTTAGCATACAATAACACATTCTGACAGATTTTTTGCATCCACTTTAGATATAGAATGATTGACATATAACGCACAGCCTAAACCGGTTGGTCTACAAACAAAACACTTTGTATAATAGGTATAAGTTTTTTATAAAACTAGTGAACCCGCCCTCGCTTTGCTTCGGTAAACCTATGCCGAAACGAAGGTAAAAAAGTAGCCTAAGTTACTCCTTACTACATCAGATATCCGCTAGTGAAAGTCCCGTCAAAATCGGTTCAGCTGTTTCAGAGATTAGCCGGATCAAACAGACAGACAAATTTAAAAAAATATATTTTGGTATGTGTACCGTGCATACTATTATATTATATTTATTTATATTATATAGTATTTAATAATACAGACAGATACTTAGGTATTTTTTTGTATAGATGTATAGATTATTCAGGGTCTGTTTCACAATCTATAAGTAAATTATTTATAAAATAAGCTACTCAGAGAGTAAATCCTTCCGATAACTGTCTATACGTTTCACAATCATCCGTCAATTAAAGTGAAATTGTGAAACGCAATTTACCGGTTTACCGTGCAAATAAGTTCAAAGTAGCTTACTTAGAACTTTACTCAACGATTGTGAAACAGGCCCTCAGTGTCGTAAACAGTCGAATAGTTTCTAAAATAATGGTGTTGAAAAACAATATGGGGTTTACCATTACCAGTGTCATACATATGACATTATTATGATTGTGTCTATCTATGCATGCACTACATGTTAATTAAATGTTTTATATGTGATTTGACAGGTCGTGATTTACACTACTTCCGTTTTTTTATTTATACTCGAGTAGGAGTCGTAAAAAATATTATGTAGACGTCAAAACAAATGTTTTCCGACCATGCAAGGAAGGATATTTTATCCGAGCGTATGTTATGTATGTATGGATACATAGATGTATAGATAGCATATTGTAGAACCTATACGGCTTGAATGTTTTTAACTTTGGGGGTGTCTTTGGATTCGTCTCGATTGTGAGACATAACATAACATAGACCCTTTTTTTTTTAAACTCCCTTGCCTCCCAATTTTCAGCAGTGGGTTATTTTGTTTTTCTAATGATTACAAGTAAATTTTTTTTTAACCCAAAATATTTTAGCAGAGGGGTATTTTGTTTTTTCTAATGATTACTAGTTATGCTCCTGTGGCAGCCCTATTTCCATGGCCCACGCGTCCCGAGGAATTAGCATTGTCCCATTTAAGGAGTGCCTTTTATAAGGGAGTCAACGAGGCATTGTCGTTCAAAGGCCGGTATCGGTCGATATTATCTGAAGTCCGTTGAAACCTGATGGACTTTATATGTATTTATTTACGCATAAATATTTTTTTTGCAATAAACTTCACTTAGCGCTCTTGGCAGTCTCTTAGTAGCTCTATCATTTATAGGCTCAAAAATCAACCTTGTGGTAAATGTTTTTTAAGTTCCATATCTATTGTCCTACTCGCTTGCATTTAATATTTCGTTAGTCAAAACGGGACAAAAATTTTTTTAGTAAATTACAGTTGATAAGTATTCATTACTCTGTTATTTGATACTCTAATATTATCATTTTCAAGCCTTCCTTATAACAAGGCGAGAGGCAATAGGTACTTGCAGTAAGTTAAAGAATTGAACCGATGTAAGATGAAATCGCACACGAAATCTAGTGTTACCTATATATCACTGTCTTTGAACTATCAAGTTAGTGAACTAAGTTACTCAACCGCGGCTTGATTCGGAGTGATTTATTACAATCTCGCTCGATCGGCCC